>WNGW01000031.1:1761154-1832245 GCA_011952105.1 Coreoperca whiteheadi
GGCAGGGAGCTGAAAAAAGACGCGAAACATACGGAGGGAGTGATAACGGGACAGAGACGGAGAAGTACAAGCTCCAACTAGATTTGGCTGAGCAGGGTCCCTTGATATGTAAATGTGCTTCTGCACTATGAAGGTTTGATGGCTGCTGAGGCTCGACGCGCTGTGGGCCAACAAAGCATGAAATATACATTACAACTTGAGGCATTGTGTTGGCAAAGAAAGGTGTGAGGCACGCACACACACTTTATACACACTCGATCTGTCATTCCCACACACACACATGAATACAGTCCATAAATAGCTGTGGAGCTAAAGTGGCTGTATATATACTACCATATATGTAAAAAGACACGTCCGTCCCCATTCTCCAAGGCGCTGAACTTAATGTATGCTTCCAGGGACTGACAAGGTCACAGCCAAGATGTCACATACCAACGCGTCATATAACAATCCTTTCCATGTGTGTTGGCTGACTGAAGTGCCCAATGCGCTTCACATAAAGTTTTGTTTTAAAAAGTTAGAAATAATTGGAAATAAATACAGAAAGGCTGGATTTTCTGCCATTTTGACTCCAATCCTTGTCAATTTACAGCCTGAAAGTCTCTTAAAAGTACGATAATAATGCCTTGCTTTTATTATGTGATTATATATATTTTTAGCCACTCTTTACAGTTAAGTGGATTTTCAACCATTTTGCTTTTGCCTGGGTAAAAGCCCACCAGCACCACCCTGTCTAAACTTCCTTACGAGGATAAAGAACACTTTGCACTCGTGCACTTTATTGCCTCCCTCTGCACAACAAAACAATCCCTCCTCCCCACAGCGACACTCTTCCCTCCATCTCCTTCTCTGCATACTGCATGTCAAACTCCATCCCTCATCCTCTCTTCTAGGTATGATGCCAAACCCATTGGCATGCCGAACATTTCACTCCCTTCATCCAATCCAGCACACCGTTTGAGCTCACTAACTGCGGGGACGGGCTGCCTGCAGAATCTGACGTTTGAGCTCTGTGCCACAGGGATTACTCTGAAAGCCTTTTAGTCATTTCATCTCGAGAATATAACCTCAACTGTGCCATGTGGTTTCTGCATGACACGGTAGTTTGCTGCACAGCATCAAACAGCCACTTGCATTACAATATCAATTTGCACAGGTGACTGGAGGTCATTGCTGTTTTGGTGTGGGTCATTTGGTTTGGTTTAGGGCAGTTGGTGTTCAGGGTTTCTAGTTTACATCGCCACTGAAACGCAGGAGGTTTGGAAGTGGAGTTTAGCCTGCAAAGTTTGTTTTAGGTCAATGTATTTTCGCTTCCGGCTTACTTCTTCATTTTTATTTCTGTTCCTTCTAAATCATTCCAGCTTCTTTTCAAACCGCAGTTGACCATTTATAAGGCAGTATATTCTCAAGGAATGGAGGAATTAAGGGACGTGGAAAAATTGCAATGTGTCTTGAAAAATAAACAAAGAAGAAAGCAGTTCATTGACTAACTTCAGACGTTAGAATTGTCGGAACTAAACCCAAGAATAGGTTAAGCTAATTTCATAGACTTTGTCATAGTCTCTTTGCACACCACAGGCTTGATGCAGTGGCAAGCTGAATCTGATGTGAGGAGAAATAGAAAATGAGCTTTAAACATTTTGGTTTTCACTTCCCACGCCAAGCCTGCAGTCTATCTGCTGTCTAGACTTTGAATCAAGCTCATTAGCCTGATGTGAAGCAGGGATGACCCCCCCCCCCCTCTCCCGCTGTACCAAGGAAGTTACTTTTAATAAACTTGAAACGCAACTATGACTTAGAACTTTTACCACATCTTTTTATTTAATGTACTGGAGAGTGATAATGAGGCAAGACTTGATAAAGACTATTTTCTTGATGCAGCTATGCTCTGGGAATTAGCTTTGTTGGCTAAGATTGGGGATTTCCTTAATTATTCACTCTGACATCATGTTTATATTCGCCTTTGTTGGAAGGGAACGTTTTCATGACGATTTAAGAAATATGACAATTTCTTTTTTCTGTAAGTCGCATTGCAAAAACATGCACAGCTACGTTGGCCTCATCCACGCTTGTCGCTAGTTTTGTGGCCATTTTTCTGTGGCTATTTTTCATGGATGTAGCTAGGTAGTTAGAAATAATCGAATGGCTTTTGCTGAAACCAAGTTGACCATAGATAGTATCAAAAAAGAATTATAACTCTAACTGGTCGCGTTTGAAGGAGAGGAAATCATTTAGGCTAAGGGGAAATGGAAAAAAAGAGTAGCAGGTATTTTTAATATAATTGCTCTATCCTAACTTGTATTAGCACTTCCAGGTCAAGCTGGGTGGGACTGGGTAGGATGATGTATTAATGGGTATCTGGAACGATATTTAAATTTGTAAAATTGTGTTTTATATATCAAGAATTGTGGTGTTCGTGTGTTTAAGAGAGAATCTTGCTGCATCTAGTGTCTTTTTTTTCTTCCTGTACTTGACCCTGAAGGTGCTCTGTAGGGCCAAGAACCAATTAACCCATCTGCACCCCTGTGGTGACAAGCGCTGCAGTGCCAAACTACATAATAGTCTTCAGCTCACGCCGTTGTGGGAGCTCCTCCCCGTGACGGAGCTGAATGAAACAAACCGAGCAGCTCGGGACGCAGAGGACAGGCGCCTCTGCTGCTGAGCGATGAGGACAATGTGACAACAGGTGATGATGGAGCCATTGTGAGAGTCCCACTTTTCCTTGCATGCTTGCTGGATTGATTTTGCACTTTGGCTCACTTCAGACTGTAACTAGCAAAAAGGGGGAAATATTAAACCTTTCTCAGGCATTTCACGCATAACAATTTGAAAGGAAAGGATTGAGATCACTGGGAGGTACAAGGGGAAAGATGCAACAGCTGTTTTTTACATTAGGTACGACTTATTATTTTCTACTTAAAAAAACAACAACTTTTACTTGGTATTTATTGTCCGTCTATCCATCCATCCAACCATCCATCTTCTTCCTCTTATCCGGGGCCGGGTCGCGGCGGCAGCAGTCTGAGCAGAGACGCCCAGACTTCCCTCCCCCCAGACTCTTCCTCTTCCGGGGGAATACCGAGGCGTCCCCAGGCCAGCCGAGAGAAACAGTCCCTCCAGTGTGTCCTAGGTATTCCCCGGGGCCTCCTCTCGGTCGGACATGCCCGGAACACCTCCCCAGGGAGGCCTTGCAGCTCAGCTCCCTCTTTACCACGACAGACCGGTACATCGACCGCATCACTGCAGAGGATGCGCCGATCCGCCTGCCGATCTCCCGCTCCGTCCTTCCCTCACTCGTGAACCATAACTGATTTAATGAGCCATTCGCAGTTTCACTGTACCGGCCGTGTGTACTTAGACTTGCATGGCTTAATCTTTGAGACAAGCATATGCTACTGGCAGGATCAACCAGGTAGCCCCCTGGCACCCACTTACTTAAACTCCTCCACTTGAGGCAGGAGCTCTCCACCAACCTGGTATTTATTGTAATTATCATTAAAAAAAAAAAAAACTGTGACAATGTGATGAAAGAAAATATATAGTGCATAGTAGGGGTGAATAAGATCGGGAACAAACCTGAATTGACATATACTGACTTTAAGTTACATGACTTATCAATCTGCATCAAAATTAGCAGCCCTGGAAGCTGCCCTCACCACCAGAGGTAAGCTGTAAAAACTGTATTCCCTGCAAGAAACGAAGTTCAGTCAGGACTACTTTTGTCATAGACTTAACTGATCTGCAGTAGTTATATTTGGCGGTGTGGCTCTGTTCTGGGACCTCCCTGCCCTTCCACGTGCCTATGTGGAAAGCTTAAGGCAGGGAGAGCAGCTGCACAGAGCCCCCCCCCCACAGGGGTACAGAACAGTGCGGGCATCAATGACAACAGAAATGACACTGATTAGTGAGACACAGCATGAAAAGGAGGAGCTGGAGTGGACGTGAGTTGCAAAGCGGCTTGCAGAGGAAGCAACAAGGGTAGGCTAAAGCAGCGGAAGTAAGGTGCCTTGTATGAGATTTCCAATGAATGCAAAGCGGGGAATCAGCTGAGCCATCAGCTGATGTCGACTGGCTTTGGGATCGGCTGCTGTCAGCTGATGTAGCTGGGACTGTGAGCTGAGTGGGACTTCGTTGCCTGTCTGAACTAACGCTATGCTCACTTTTTGATGTGTAGGAACATAAAATACAGATCAAGGCCGGATTAAATACATGTAATACTTAACAAGACTACCTGCTGGCGGCTCTACGAGGCTCAGAAAGTACGACTGAGACTGTTAGGAATGTCATTAGTTTTGATGGTATTTAGCATGGGCGTAACCATGCATTCTTTGGGGGGGCGTGTCCCGCCCAATACAGTAGAAAATATGTTAAAGATGTCCTCCATTTATGAACCCTTTCAACAGATCATTCTCATGTTATTTCCTCTTTCTTTACAATTTATTTTTGTTTTTTAAGGAAAAAATAAGAGTGTAACCCCCCCCCCCTCCCCAATTCTACACTTGGTTTGTAGTACAGGCACAGCCTCCCAGATGAGCAATATTGAGCATTAGCCAATGGGCGTCGAAAGCCGTGTGTTTACTTTGTCATCCATCCTGTTTCCCTAGAATACCTGTTGCTAAAGCTGGCTGCACTGAAGATCTACCACCGTTTTTGTACGGCCATTGGCCATCCATTTGAAGAACACAGACGGCTTTATTTTATTATTGGGATGGTTAGTTCATCTTGAATGTTCTCTGCATTAATAGAAAGAAAAAAAACAAAACTTAATTTAGATACACCAATTTTACAGTCGAAAGCATTCCTACAATACCCAGTGCACATTTCACTAGCAGCTTGAGCCGACGATGGTGGTTTCAGTTACCAGTGAGCTCCAGTGCAAAAAGAAACTGAATACGACTAAGTGAACACTAAGCAAGTTGGGTTTTTTTATTGTATTTACAATGTTTACACGTGCAAACAAACGTGCCAGACTACCCTTTCCTTTAATAACACCATAATTCCTAAACAATGGGGAAATAAGGACGGAATCTCTTCTTCGTTGTGGTCTTTTCAGGCGACAAACAACAAAATGTCTCCTAACAGCCAACATGTGCTAAGGATTCAGTCCTGTTAAGTCTACTGAGTCCCAGACGGACTGACAAAGCTAGGTGACAAAAGGTTGTGTTCTTGGCTTTGCTGCCTCATGCACGTTTTCATGACATGAGTTCTGTTTTTGGGTGAGAAACATGCCAGTTTAGCGTGGACAAAGGGCTGACGCAGAAAAGATGCATTTTTCCGTTTAGCCAACTTAGTGTAGACGCACTCTCAGCCACGGACACTGCTGAGTCAGCATACCAGGTTCAGGATTTGATGATGAGGATTCATGCGTTCGTGTGCGGGCCACCAATGAAGCTCTAACGCGCTGCAGGAACTACAGGCAACCGTTTGCAGCAGAAGCCGAGCGGTTTTGAAAGACTAGATGAAGAGTGAACGTGACATGACTCCCCAGTATGGAGTCGTAACATGTGCGAGAGGAGAAGCGTTCTTTTATTATACTTTCCCTGCATAGCTTTTTCAAAATTACAAAATTACAATTATCTTAAGACCATCGGTACTGAATAAAACGTTTGTAGATAATGTTGATTCGTTGACGTCAGTTCAGCTTTGACACAGGTTTATTTTATGTAACGCTGTGCTAATGACTGATTAGTGTGGCATTTGATTTGTGACTGTCTTTCCCACTCTCCTTTGCACCCTGAACCGTGTTAGCGTAATGCACTGTGAGGTTAATCTGCAACCGTTCTTGCTGTTCAAGACACTCCTCAACACAGATTCATCCTCTACAATGCACAAAATCAATGGCAGCCCTTTTCCAAGGAACCCTGTGTTCACAGCACGGCGAAAAAAGAACTCCATTATCTCTATCGAGAGAGACCCACGTGTTGTCGGTCACATCAGCGCCCCTCAAATTACAGAAACACAAAGCATGACGGGTCTCTGCCACAATAGCAGCTGACGTCAAATGAATGAATAACACATGGAGAGAAAGAAAGCCAAACCCGGGTGATTAGTGCTCTAGAACGCCCTTAAAGAGATGCAGGAATATTACAGCAAAGGGGAAGTAATCATCACTCCTTTGGTGGGGTGGGGGGGGGTGTCAGGGAGCCCAGCGCAGGATATCGACTGGGTGAGGGGGATTGGAATAGGAGCGGAGGAAGATGATGAGACTAAAAATCACATTTGGGGGGCGGGGGGGCTGAACAATGCAGGAGGAAGAAAATGGATGCCAGGAGGACAGAAGCTTGATAAATGGACCTGGTGCACAGAATAATGTCATTCTAATGACCACGGGGATCATCCAGCTACCCTCCTTCCCCAGCTCCTGGAGGTTTCTCTCCTTTATACAACATTAAAGTGTCAGACGATAAACATCGCATCTGTCTTCCTAAACAGCTGGACAGCAATGAAGGATACGTTAAAACTTTTCAATAGGTTGTAATACCAAAAAAAAAAACCCCATTAGTTTATGAAATGTCCTCTGTTTTTGTGTGACAACAAGGTATTAACAAAGACAAATGGTACATGCAGTGGCTGTTTTATAGTAATGTACCCCATGGACTGTCTGTGTCCATATAACCTGACCTGGGTCTGACAGGGATGCGTATTGCTTGATTATGGAAAATAATTTGCGCTATCAAGTGTTTTTTTTTGCATGTGGTCAGTGATTTAAAACTAAAATATGGCGCACAGCTGTTATCCAGCACAGCATGCTTTAGTCACCAAATGTTTGTGGCTATTTTGCTTTCATCAAGGTGGAAATTGTGAACACGGTTTAAGATTCGAGAACGGATTCCAAAGGTGTCCTGACGTGCTCAGCTCACCATCATCACTTTCCGAAATGTTCACGTACCTGAATGACAGCCTACGTTGAATCAGACTTGCATGAGGGGTTTCTGATCTGCAGCCTCTGTGGTTAGGGCTGAGCAACCAGAACTACTTGGAGAACGATCGCCTTTATGGTTCAAAGAAACCAACGCTGACTGTTGGGACAATTTCCATGCAAATATTCAAAGTTCCTCAAGCTTCCTTTAAAGGAAAACTATGGTTTATTACAACTTGGTTTAATTTCCACTGCTCTGGCCACCTGTTCTCTCAGTTATTAGTGCACTACTGTGTTCTCACCAAAGTAATTGCTGAGATCACACAGTGCAGCGACGTCGCTATGGCTGATTACCTGACCGCTTTATCTGGAGGTTAAACAAAGTGAGCAAAGCTGTAATGTTGCTAATAATCCGTCACTGCACAGGAAAACTGTTTGTGCGCAAATACGGCAAGTATTATACGTCAAAAGTGACAGTGTGGGTGTTCATTTTACTGTTTGACTTTGTTTTCGCATCCAGACAACGTTGACTAACCTTGGGGCTTGTTTAGGACCTGTCCTATCGCCTGACTGCTCGCGTTTCTTGCTCCATCAGACTTCTTTTTTTTTGGCCTGGTCACGAACTTTCTCAAATTACAGCTAAACACCTACGCTGAAAAGGGTTTCTGAAAACATCTGAGGTGGGAAATAAGCAACGCAGTAACAGAATCTTGATTCAAATTTGATCAGCGCTGCCTAGCTTGACTGTATAATCTGAGTTTGTGAGCCCGGTGCGTCGCGCTGGATGAACCTGCAGACCGGGTGCAGGTCCAGGCCTACAACCAATCAGAGCAGCGGAATGTGTAATGTGCGACTTTTCAAATCTGGACCGGTGACGCCCCCCTGTGAATCAATCCCGCCCGGGACGGGTGGAAATGTGTCTGAATGGGAGGGGAGCCAGACCCACGTATCTGCCAGAGCGAACGAAACATGAGCTCGGAAGATTCGTCTGGTTCCCAGGCGAGGCCGCTGGGGTTTGGATTTTTGAATTTTAAAGTCACTCGCGGTAAAATAAAGACTAGAGAATTGGTTGTTCAAAATACACAGGATCAATTACTCGCCAGCACAAGTAACTGTCTTGTGCCTTGTGTCTTAGCAAGAACGATTTTAAGTCATAAGCCCTGATGTTTTTACTTTCTTCTTCAATTACTTCTAATTCGTTCATATTTATTTGAGCAGTTCGCATATTGCTGTTTTCACGCTGATAACCATATTCTAATAATAACGAGGACCCAAGGTTCACCGCACACACACACACACACACACACACACACACACACACACACACACACAGACCATTTTAGGCCTCATTGTTGTAAATAGCAGTCTGGAACACAGTATTTCTATCACTCCAGCTCCAATTCGTCCTTTGACTCCATCCGCTCTCTGCCTTCACTCCTCTCTCTTCCTTTTTCATCTCTGAATTCACAGTGCAATAAAGTCCAGACAGAGTAATTACAGCCTGCCGACAAATAGCGCAGAACCATCCGACAGAGTGCAACTTCATATGCTTTTAAGCTGCTTATTTTCACCCTGCAGCAAATTAGACACTTTGTGCTAAATCGACCGGCCTCTTCCTCTGTACCCCTTGTCGGGGTTTAATTGTGTAAACAAAAACCCCCCAGCCTTGAATAATATCTGGTGAACAGGTCCTCCTTCTTGCCCTGCTGATTCTGACAGGCTTTTTTTTTTAAATGGATCTCATTGTGGCTAAAATATGTGTTATATTGAGGCCCATTTTAGTCATTTGTTCATTGTCAGTTTCAGGCTCATGTTGGTTTAATTTATTTAAAATTTGCATTTTTTTTAATTACAAGCCATGTCATGTTTGGGGGACATTTAGCTCATTATTCTCCCTGAATGTTTTCTTCTAACTAATCATTTCTTTGTTTCCTGTCTCTCCACATTTGAACCATCAAGTTGTGTTTTGCTCTTGGCATTTTCAAGAAATTCTTTATCTCTGTAGAAAAAAAAAACCCCCACCACCCCTACCAGTGAATGTGAGAGCAGTTCGACAAAAATGAAACAAATTAAATAAATGAATCAATAAAAACAAGTCAACACACTCAGTAACCTTGTTAAACCTTGATCGGTGTTGGACTGTTACTTTTGGACTTTTAACCAAGTCGAACCCTTTAAACATCATACTGCATCCACAAAAGATGATATATTTCGGTATTTAAAATACGGAGAGTACTTCAAGTTGTGGGTTGATTAAAAGGACCAATCTGGTGGTTTTGCACCATTTAATCTGTTAACTACAATCATTTATTCTCTACTGTCGACCATCCAAAAGTTGTCTCCTTTGCCGCAGTTAACTCATGGAAAATAAACTTGCAGAGACTTAAAACTTGCTAACCAACATCAACTCTGGAAATAACCGCAATGCATTCAAAGCATTTTTCTACGCTCACTGCCTGTGTTTAGTTTGTTTGATTATATTCTCTTTTTCTACAATATCTGCACATGGAAACTATATAGTGAAAGATGATTATGGCAAATAAGTCATGGTCAGTGAATAGTCAAGGCTAGGCTACTAACTGACAGGAACAGTTGTGGTTTTGGTTGATGAAATAATGGGGGTCGCCGTTTGGCTGGTGAACTTGAATTGCAGGTCTCTGATGAGAGGTCTCTTGCATGAAGGTCTGAAAGACTACACACCCATCCACCACCGCAGACCCCCCCACACCTTTAGTTTTCCAGCTCTAAGGGTACAGCTGTTCCTGCATTGGCCCTGAACGTTGACATTAGAAATCTATATCGTGATGTGTGGAATTGTCCGATGTGGACATACTTCCTAGGAATACTGCGCAGAACGTGCTTGAGATGCTTAAGCATTTTAGATTTTGACATTACCATTGTGTGGTAATGGTAAGTGGAAGTAGAGAGAACGCTCCGACATCTGCAATTTGAGATTTGTCAGTCGGAAACCGCTCAAATCCGCTCATTTCCCAAATTGACGTTATCCTTTTTACATCATCCATGTTTGCTTACAGGGAATCTACTTGCTCAAGAAGGAGACTGCAAATGCAGCCAAACTGCGTTCAACAAACAAGTGAATTCTTTACTTTTCTAGGCTGGAATCCCACACTAAAAGTAAACACTCAACTTGGCAGTATCCATGTTGATATTCATGTTGAACTGTCATGGTTGTATTTTTGTGATCATAAAATGTCCTGTGCATCACTGAAAAGCCGATTTCAGGCAAGTAGATGTGCAGGCACTAACTCATGGTTGCAGAATGGCACAGCTTAATAATGCGATGTCCTACATGTTTATTGTAATTTAAAAAAGGTGTGTATGGCAGCTTTGGTTTCAGCACAGTTTTGTTAATTTTGCCTTTTCATTTTGCTCCAAAGCCACTGTCAACGGGATGAGGCTACTTTGAACAGTCTTATCACCGCCAGCAGCCTCGCTATCTGCGCGACAGAGAGGGAGGCAAGGAGCGGGTGGGGGGAGGGGGATATGGCAGAGGCAGTGATGAGAAGATAGGAAACAATTTGTAGGAAAGGCAGGGATGGACAGAGAGAGAAAACCAGAAAGATGAAACCAAGTTCAGAGGGAAGGAATATGTAATAACAAAGCCCAAAGGCCGAGGGAAAAATCAGAGCGAAAGAAGAGACATGGGAGCAGATCAGAGAGAAACAGGGCAAATCACCTGTACAGCAGTAGCCATAGTCCATCCTTCCTCTTTTACAGATTTATCCCACATTGAGCTATACAGTGTCAGGAATTGCACGAGTTGGTTGCATTCATTTGGCAAAAGCTTTTCTTTCTTCCCAAAGCTAATTACAGTAAGTACTTTCAAGGAACAAGTGCTTACCAGTTACCAGGGCTCCTTCGCAAAAGAGACTTGTTCTCAAAGGATTTCCCCAGTTAAATAGGGGTTAAATAAAAATAAAATACTATATAATAAATACGGTCTTTATATTTGGTTAGAACACTTTTCTTTGTCCTCCTTTATTTCAGCTAGCCTCCCCACAGGTCAGCGCGTTGCGTTGTTGAGATCTGGAAGGCGTGCGCTCGGCTGCCAGACTCTGCGACCGCCCGTTACCCATGACACCCTTCTCTGTGTTGGTTTGCAGAAACATTTATGTGTTTATCTTCACAGTAACGTCATTTCCGCCTATGTAACGTTACAGAAATCAACGTGTTACGTCGATCAACGCTGAGGCTTTATAGATCATTTTTCAGGCTACTTTGGGGCAGCGGAGTCGTGAGCACTACAGTGACACACCATCCCCTTTTAAGTTGATATGGCAAACTTAGTCGCCAACAACTGCTTATTTCCACATCCAGCAGTTACAGTGTCAGTAATTTGGAGATTCTGGCCACCTGGCAAATGCAAGTCCAATATTTACTGGTTTTACTCTCTGTTTTTGGTCTCCGCCAACTCCTGAGGGTAATATCTGGCTCATTAGCTGCTAAACGCTCCATTATGTTCACCAGCTAGTCGCAAACTGGGTCTGTCTGCTGTTTGCTGCCGAGCAGTTAGTGTAAAGTGTGTTTGTGGAGCGTTTTTCGCCACAAAAAGTTGCCTTCTGCGGCCGAAAACAATATAAGAGCGGTAGTTTCATCACTGCAAGCAACTCCTTTCTTGTCATTTGATCCATTTTTATCAGGGAAATATCAATTATAGCCTCTTAAAGTCTAGACAGCTGCTGCAGCTTCTGTATTGACCGAAAATGACTACGACAAAAAACTAAATACTTGTTCAGTAAAAATGCAGAATTCTGATAGTAGTTCTGCCACTTGGAAGTAGCTTACCACCTTAGTATAGTGTTGTGTACCCAGGATGGCTGTGACGTCATTAAATACGTCACAACATGGTAACATATTCATTCACAGAAATGCTATTCCCAAGCAACAGCTTGCTATATGAAATTAAAAATGTTACTTTGAATGCAATATTTAATGGGGCAGCAGGCTGCAAACAAGAACGTGTTACATAACTGGAAAGCTCCAATTTTCTTGTTTCCCGAAAAGTGGATTTGACTTGATATGTCTAATGGCTTCAGGGTAATTGGGTATAAATAATGAGGGCAACATTGAGGCAGTCGTGGTTAACTTCTTTAAGCAAAGTTCATCCACTCGTTCTTCAATCTACAACAAAAAAACGAGAAACCTGACTGCTCCATAACAATGCCTTTTGGAGACATGATGCCGCAGCAGTTCAGCAAGCAAGAAAAGCAGTGAAAACTGTGATTAAAATGGTTACATCTGTATGCTGCCATGTTTTGGGCAGAATCCATTCATCAGTGGGTGCTGTGAGCTGAGGTTGAGCTGCCTGTAGTTAAAAAAAAAAAAAATAATTCAAATAGAACGAGAGAGAAATAGAAAAGGAGAGATGCCCTGTGGACAGCAAATGCCAATCTCCGGTCTTAACGAAGCCGGTTCTGTCTGATGTCTGGCAGGCTACAGCTAATGATGAGATTTAGTTAGGTGTGACGAAGACGAAGGGGGAGAGTGGGGGGTGAGGTGGCTTTGAGGGGCGAAGCAGAGACGGGGAGTATGCGCCAATCTTAATGAAACCTGCCTTGTCTGATGTCTGGCTGGCCACAGCTAATGATTAGTTAGGTGAAGGAAGGTGAGAGGGGTGGAGGAGAGAGAGGCGGGGGAGGTAATGGTGTGTGTGTGTGAGAGAGAGAGAGAGAATCTTCCTCCCATGTCACTATAAATACTCAAAAAGGTCAGATCAACTATATCTCTGTCGAGAGAAGTCCTTTCCTCTGGATATGTTATTTATCATTAGCACCCTTTTTGGCATTTCACCCAGCTCACAATTTAGATCTTGAATTTTGAATGTTTGTCCATCTTTTTGGGTCCCCCCCCCCCCGCCCCCATGGTTAATGCCACAGCATGCGATCGTATTGACCTGAAGCAGACTTGAACCCAAGAAACGATCAGATACAAGAAAGTTCAGATTCGGCGGGCAACGGTCAAAACCAGGAGCAGGCAGGGGAATCAGAAGCCCAGGTAATCAGGCAAAACAGATGAGAACACACTGGACCGCTGGGTAAACACACCAGGCAATGGCAGTGAGTGAATGAAACTCTATTCTTATATATGCTGAGGGACTGACGAGTGAATGAGCGGCAGGTGAGGAGATGATGGGGGAGGGGTGAGGTGATTAGCAGGGCAGGAGGAAGTAGCAGGATCTGAAATGACAGCAGAGTTAGTCATATGATGGGAAAGCAGAAAAATGAATAATAAAAGTTGTGACCGAAGTTGTGACTATGATGGTATATTGTAGACGCAAGTGTGCTTCTAACTTTGTGTCAAGAGTTCGCGTTTGACCCTTTCCTGTTTCAACATTATCGTCTGGTGTTCGTTGGCCGACCTCGCCAACGCTCCCGTGGCTGAATGGGAGCAAGTCCCCGCAGCCAGGTTCCAAAATCTTGTGCAAAGAGTGAGTGGAGAGTACAAAATCAAAGTGCTCGAAAAGAGTCTTGATTTGTGTGCTTCCCCACTGTACTTGAATGCGGGAGTGCATAATTAAAATGTTTCAAATTAATGCTTCAGTCAGAGCGAAGCATGGAAGCTTCCTCTTCCCAGTACCCTGGGAATTACATACATATTGGATGAGTCTGCAGTGCAAAATGTAATCCTAGTGCAAACGTCCAGTGAAAATGCAGAAAGCAGTGTGTCCTTTATTTACCATAACCTTTCCCCTGTACTGTCCTCTCATCACTGGTTACCAGTGAAATACAGATTTTACCAGTCGATTTTAAGATTTGTATTATGTTTTTAAAGCACTGCATGGACTGGCACCAGGTTATAACTACAGAACTCCTTATCTCCTATTCCACCTCCAGACCCCAGATCAGTTAACCAATCACTGCTCTTCATTCCACTTGATTTGACAATCTTCCTCCAACCATAACCACGTGTTGCGGAGTGTCCAGTCTTGACCATACCTTAAATGAAGCTCCGCGTTAGTTCATGCAGGACACGGACGTCATACGCCCCCCCCCGCTGTAATCAGCTGGCCGCCAGCTGGAGTCGATCCTCGTCTCTAATCAGCGACACACCAATCACAGCTCAGGCTCGTAACAAGGCGGCCCATTTAACATGACTCCTTCCTCTGTGATTTGTGCTGCACCATGCTGCCTCGCTCACCCCAGCCGCCACCGTTTTAGTTCAGAGTCCAAACATGACTCAAAGGTAAACAGTGTTATGTACTTCTTAGGCTCACTTTTGTATACCCGGGGGGGTTGCATTGCACTCCCTGTTTGGCTTAGCGCTTAGCTTGCTGCTCTGCTCATCCAGGGAGCCTTTAAAAGCGGAGCCTTCAGCGCCAAACATACTGTTACTGTATTTCCGTTCACGGCGAGAAATGACTAAATCATTGAACCATAGTTTATTTGCCAGAGCCACAATCTTTCTTCATGCCTTCAACTATACTGTAGTTACCATGTTCAGATATTGTTGTAAGAAATGACTTTTAAAATGTTGGCGTTGGACATCTTCGTCTTCTTTTCCTTTGGGCTGCTCCCTTTCAGGGGTCGCCACAGCGAATCATGCGCCTCCATCTAACCCTGTCCTCTGCATCCTCTTCACTCACACCAATTAAGTTCAATCAAATTGAAAAAAAGAACAATCATGTAGTCAAAAAGGGCCGGGGTGGTCGACTTCCACCCTCTATGCCTACAGCTGTGTGTGCATGCGCCTCTGGGTCACGTTCACATCCACATGACTTGATTAATTATTGTACGGAGGGGACGCAGGCTGAGTGTCCAGCACCACATCCACCTTGTCTGTGGCTGGTTCCCACGCCGTCTGCGAACTCATTACCTTTTGTGTTCCTTAGCTGTGCTGTGTTTATGTGTTTGTGGGGCCGCAGGGTACAAGGTGCTGTTTACATATGCAGGCATGCCATCTGTATCCACTGCAGCAGAGTCAAGGCCATACTGCAGCGCGCTCCCACAATGCACTTTGTGTAACGCGCTTTAAGAAAGGCCTCGTTACAAATTTTTACTTGGCCTTTTCTAATGATATACTCGCATGCCTCGCAGAAATTAGTCCTTTTCTTTGTTTGGACTCTTGCACACAAAGTGGCGATTATTATAATTTCTCTTTATTTTGGAGACAGAGCTGTTCCCCCTGAGGAACACAGCTTCATTAGCATCTGTAATAGTACAAATAAATGTTGAAGCTTTGCATCTTCTTAATAAGGTCATTGCTAACATTGTCATTATCAACATCATCATCTCCTAACTAATCATTTATCACCTGTAAAGGAGAGAAAGAGGAAGTGCTAGAGGGAGGGAGGCATCTGAAGAGAGAGAAAAGAGGTGAGTAAAGTCATATTATTATGTTTTAATAGCTTTCCCTGGGGAGTAGAGGGCCCATTTCCTGTTCAGCTAATGAAAGGAGGGAAGAAGTGAAGCAGAGAGGAGAGAGAGGGTGTGGAAGTGAGGAAAGGGGCGAGGAGGAAAGGACTGGGGAGGGGGGATAATGAGAGGAGACATAGACAGAAGAAAAGAGGAACAGGGAAGAACAGAGGACACGAGTTGGGTCCTAATTTCACCAACATGATTATAACCTGGAGTTTATCAGACCACCACGTAGAAATTCCTTTAAAGAAGAATAGCTAGTGTGTCCAACGTCATAGCAAAGAGGTGTGTTACCCGACTGAGAGCATGCACCCTGTGTGAAACTGTTGCATAAGTAGCTCATCAGTTTGTTGGTGGTGTGCTGTAAAGGAATGCTGCACTGACAATCTTTTTCTTAAGACATGCTAGCGATATGGCTCTAGGGATGCTAATGTCACCATGTAGGTCGGTCGGTCCACCACTTTGGTACCCACTGGCCCCTCTTGTGCTAGCGTGGCGGTAGATTCTCTGTCTTGGTTTTTAACATCAAATACATCACATTGCATTACATTTCTTCAGCGTTTATCCAAAGCGACTTACGATAAGTGCATTCGACCATTTGGATACAACCAAAAAATTGCAAGATTCATGCATCAACTTCATCAAAGATGCTGATATGCTTCAAGCGCTAGATTTAGAAACAATAAGCGTCTTTCTGAATTTCAAATGGCCCATGGTGCAGGCTGAGCAGATGAGTTTTCAGTCTGCGACTGAAGATGTGTAGAGTCTTTGCTGTCCTGAACTGGGGAGCTTGTTCCACTATTGTGGAGCCAAGACAACAAACAGTGGTGATTTAGTTGAGCGGTAGCTGGGCCCCCCCTCGTAGTGAGGGAGTAGCAAGCCGATTGGCAGTAGCAGAGGGTAGTGGACGGGCTGGGGTGTCTGGTTTGAACATGTCCTGGATGTATGCTGGGCCGGAGCCATACGCAGCATGGCAGGCACACATCAGCGTCTTGAATCAGATTGGCCAGGTCAGGGTGAGGAGGAGCGGTGCAGTGAAGACCAGCCGCTGCAATCTGGATCCGCTGCGGAGGTCGGATGGCACGTGCAGGCCCAAAAGCCAGGAGCGAGTTGCGGGAGTCTGGAGCCTGGCCCAGGACCTGCGCCGCCTCCCGGTGTGAGGAACGGACGTATCCTCCCGATGTTGCAGAGGATGAATCTGCTGGAGCGGGTCGTCGCAGCGACGTTAGCAGCGACGGGCAGCCGGTCATCCTGTGTCACACCCAGGTTCCTTGCAGTCTGAGCTTGGGACATCACTGGGTTCTCAGTGGTAAAGAAGAGGTCATGGACGGGAGATTCCTTCCCCGGAAGGAAGAGCTGCTCGGTCTTGTCGAGGTTGAGGTTCAGGTGGTGTGCAGACATCCACTAAGAGATGTCAGCCAGACACGTAGAGATTCGTAGATTTTATGTGGGGTATTTATTTGAAGCCACCAGGCCTGAATTAAGTTTGTGGAACTTAATGGAACACAGTCAAACATTTGAAACCTGCCGTGGCTCCTTTTGACTCGAGCCAGCTGAGGTGGTTTGGGCAACCTTTTTTTTGAGGAACATGGAAGATATCATTAAAATAAAATTGTAAATGTACAGCAGGGAAAAATATGTCCGAGGACGAGTGCCTTTCCCACTTTATATCAAATGTTCATTAGTGCAGTTTTAAACTTCACTCTCACATTTTGCACCCCGGTACCTATGAGGCACGCTGTTAACGGCTCTAAACCCATGAAAAACGGTGCACTCTGCCTTCGGTTGCAGTGCAATCGCTGCTCGAGGCTCCGCAGCATCTCGAAGTTCAGAAAACAGCTGGAGATGCCCTCAGCAAAACAGCCCTTTATACTTCAGTCACTGCTTGCTCTCTCCCCTCCCTTATTCTGTTTATCGACCCAGTTCAGTTCAGAGGCTTTCACTGGCATGACGTTTGACGTGTTACCAGAGCAAGCTACAATGGTTAAAACAATGTTAATAACGAAGACACGCACGTGTTCCTCGGTCTTTTCAGTCTTTCCCTCTTCTATTAAAACACATACAGCACGCACGTACGTTTTCTCACCCCTCCACCCGCCGTCTTTCATGCCTGCCAGGGCTGAAAACGATTCCTACTGAACAAATGAATAATATCCATGACAGCACAGCTTCAATTCAGCATGTTACTGTGGTTTTACTGTGCCCTCCAGAGTCATTGGTGGCCTTGGTAAAGATTAGCTCATTACTTTTACAGCTTTTTGGCTCATCTTCACCAAGGGGTGTCAGTTCTGGAGGGCAATATATATCTTGCCCTCCTACGACTCCTCTTCCTCCTCTCAACACGCTGCCTTATCTCACTTTTAAGCTTATGCATAATTCATGGACTTTTTTCTGTTAGTAAGAAATTTAAAAAATGAGCAAACAACAGAGATTTGATTATCTGAACAGGATTGGACTCCACAGAACAGCTCTTACGTTTGATCTGTATAGGCAGAGTGAGTGCTTCCCTCCAACCAAACTTGCAGAAGCAATGAGCGTGAACGAAAGGCTTTTATAGCTCTTTTTAGTTTATGAGCAGCCAAAGGAAATGTGCAGTTTGTCAAGACAGATTGGCAAGCACCCTGCTTCAGGAAGGGAAACACATTATGATTTTTTTTCAGAAGATGTTTTTGGCTTGATTTGGACATTTTATTGTTGGCTGAATTATTTGACAGTATATTTGTCAGTTTCCCAGGTTTCAACGCAGATCTACAGCTCATATGAAGGCCACCTCAGTCTTATAAAGTTTCTCTCCTCCAATCTCTGTGAGGATTACAGTCCTTATTGCCCAAATGTCTCCATTCAACATCCCTTCCAAATGAAATGGCTTCCAGCTCCAGCATGTCCATAAAACCTTGAAGTTTTCACGCAATCTAAACCCTGATTAGGATTAATGCAAATGTACCATATAATGTGACTTATTTGGGTCAATCTAATTTGTGGACACATTGTGGAAAGCACGACTGTAACTAATAAGTACATTGATAGCTGTAGTATATAGCAAATCTGAAGTGCAGTAATATAGGTTTCCACTTAATGTGTAAACTCATAATTCGCCGGCAATAGGAGATGAGGGGTTTAAAATAAACTTTACAAAAACCCTTCTAAATCATCCATTTCAGAATAACCTTCATCAGCCTTTTTTTATGTCTGTACTGCAGAAAAGCAGTTTCAAATCTTCCTAGCCGAGCACTGGGAGATTGGGAGTTCACAAGGGCAGTGGAATATTTGGTTGGAGGAATAAATTAGCAGCTTCAGTCTTCGGTGCTGTGCCAGGGCGTCTGGGAATTCATCCACCACCTTGGAAAGACAGGCTTAGGATACCACAATGGTTCCACTGTAATGTGAACCTCATTGAATTTTGAAAAAAAAATAGTGCTTAATACATGTATTTGAGACACAAATTTCAGCACTTTTGTCCATCATGTTGAGGTTTTATGTGCAACGCATCAAGTGGGTGAATTCCTTTAAGGCACTTTATTAATCAGTTTGTATTCATTTGTTCCCATGTACTGTTTACTGTAGCTCGGGATGAGAATAATGTAATGTAATAAAAAACTGCTCTTGTTTACTGTGTTTGAGGATATCAAGACCTCGTTGTCTTTTATGGAGACACTCTGCATTGTGTTGTATCTCAGATGATCTACTCTGTCCAACTCATCAAGCTCTTGTGGATCTGGAGAAATTCAAGCACTACATTTGGTTGGAGAATGGCAAAAGACACGGGGTGCTGTATTTATACTTTACGCCAGAAAAGGTAGGCTGTGAAGGACTTTCTTTTTACACCCAACCAAAAATGTCTATCTCTAGATATCTATCCGAAAAGTAGAGATATTGTTTCCAGGTTGCGTTTTCAAACTTGGAGCCAACTGAAAGGCTGCCTCAGTTTTGACAAAGGTGTTGTTATTCAAAATTATGACTGATCTTTTCACCTCACCCTTTTGAACTTTTACGTGGCCTGATCAACTGAAGCCTGATCCCACATGTGATCTCACATGACAATTCAGTGGGTGTCCCAGCTGAGTACCATGGCCTCAGATTTGGAGGTGCTATGTGTCATCCCAACACACTCCCATCACACCGCCCCAGACTTCACTGGAGGTCACACTTCAAGGAGGCCAACAGAACTACATCATCTGCAAAAGCAGAGATTCAGATTCACATTAAATAGGGTATTGACAGATTTTTTGAAATGAAAATCGCAAACTGAAATCGCCATGGGGAAGCCTTGGTGAAGTCCAACACAAAACAGATTGCAAGGCATGGTCACAAGGCCTGTCCAAGTATAACAAGTACATACAAGGTACAAGGTAGATTTTTTTAAGGTAGATCATTTTACAACACAGGGTTGTGAAAGGATTAAGGTTGCAGTTTCCTTCATGCTACTCACAAAAACAGATGTTACATATTAAAATTCCATAGAACTGATGATGAATAATAATATAGATAGATACTGAAACTGGACGGTCCTCTGGAGGCGGTAAGGACTTAGCCTTGATACATGGGGCACGTGATCAGGTGAGCTAATTAATGATGGTGCTAGACGGAAAGTCAGGAGATCCTCAGTCACTAGGCTTCATCCTATGGGGACCATAAATGTCTATACAAAATTTGATCACATCTATCCACTAGTTCATATTTCAGTGGGCGCCAGAAACCCGGATAATGTTAACCACTTATCAAGGATGATGAATATGATTTTACTTTATGTTCCATGCAGCTATCAGATCCCAAATATGATGTTTTATCATGTAAAAGACATGATAAAAATCATAAGCAGGATGCTAACTGTTTCTAAATATAAATATTTCACTGAAAACCTTCCACTATCTCTCAATCCTTTTAATATTTGGAAAAAAAAGGGATCACTTTACTGTTGTTTTTTTTACGTCAAGTAATCTAAAGCACACAGTTCCCTCAGGCACACACACCTGCACACACACAATACAGTTGGAGCTGAGAGAGGCCACTGTAGCTGCGGAGCACAGAGGTACACACACACAAATACAGTATATGGTTTCATTTATTTTGCCTCCTCTCTCCATATATTTTAGTGCATTATTTAATACCTTGGGAAATGGAAATGTGAGCAGGAAATTATGCATCACACAGTGGTTCAGAACCACACTTTATAATAAATCTCCTCTTCCTCCCTCCTCCGAAATCCTAGCAATAATATTGCACTTGTCCCCTGATTTATAATGTAAGGGTCCAAAGTCGTGCATTGACTCCATAGTTCAAACTGATTAAGCTGCCTATGTGAGAATACCAATACATACAGGAGCTGTTTTGCATTATTCTGTTACGGTTAAGGTAGTTTGTTTGGTTGAACCCAGAATACAAGGCAGGACACAACGTCGGCGGTAGGGGAACAAATAAGGTTTATTTGTTATTTTTCCAGAGAGGTGAGAGCGGGAACGGCTGGAAGCCAGATAGACAGGTAGGTGGAGGTAGCGTGTCCGCATAACCAGGGGATGAAGGGTGTTGGCTGGTAGGCTGAGAGTTCCTGGAGGAGTTGCAGGAGCGGGGAGGAACGAGGCAGGCAGGCAAGAGGTGGTTGGAGGATCCACGGAGCGAGACAGGCAGACGGGAGGATCTCTGGATGTGGAGACAGAGGGAAACAATAAATTGCTGAGACAAAACACTAGAACAATCTTCATAGGAAGTTGTAGAGGGAAGAGCCCGACGTAAATACCACGGTAGGGATAGTACGATCTGGCGAAGACTGGGTGGTTGAACCGGTGTTTAAATACTGCAGGAGATGGTGATGAACCGGGATGAGTTGCAGGTGTGCAGGTAGGCGGGGCGCAGGTGAGTGATTGCAGGTGTGGAGGAGAGAGAGACTGGTCTGCTCCGTGGAAGGCTCCAGACAAACAAAACAAGACAGGAAACACAAGGCAGGGAAAAAACACTGGGAAACATGAGGAAGCAGAGGGAAGATACTCCCAAAACCCTGACATATTCTCCAGAATGTTTCTGCTGCAACACAAGGCAAAGCAATCAGCTTCCCGTGGTTTGTATGTCTCACCGTTTCTTTGGATTCTTAATCGGTTATAGATGAAGTGGTTATTGATGAAGTTATTTCTGATCAAAGGAAATGTAAGAAAGTTTAGTTACCAAGGCTTTGAGGAGCCTGGAGCCGCACAGTTCATTGTCGTTAAAGTCTGTACTACTCTGTACTTTGGAGTACACAAATAAATACATCATAAAAAGTTTACAGCACCACTATTCAAATGTGTTATATTAATACTGGATCAAATTAGAGGTGGAAATCACAAATCACTTTGTTCAGTTGAATTCAAAGAGACTATGTAGTTTGTTCATTTTTTGCCCAAGCTAAGCGTGTTTCAATACGTACAACAGTAGGTGAACGCATCATAGTTCAAATGCACTGACTCTGTTACTAGTCAAAGATACGTTCAGTTCAGTACAAACGTCCTAGGATTTAAACAAGGTTTGACCAAGATTGAAAGCTGCTAAAAGCTAATAATTTGGTCAGTGACAAAGGTGATACAGTATCCTCAATTCACCTTCAAGGTTCGTTGATGAAGATTCATTCACACATGTACTGAACACCTCTAGATCAAATGTGCTCATAGAGACATAGAGTAATTTGTCAACAACTGTGTAGCTCCGTGAAACGTTTGGACCCCTTTTTATCTTCTTGTTTTGGTTTTTAGGCACAGGTATCGGCCTAATGGTGCTGGTTACAGCGGACAAACCCACTGTGTAGGTAGGGGGCGGCCGTGGCTTGGTGGCAGAACGGTTGCCTGCCAATCAGAAGATCGGCGGTTGGATCCCCCAGCCATGCGTCTAAGCATCCTTGAGCAGGATACTGAACCCCAAAAATGCTCCCGAAGCTGCGCCTTCGGTTTGTGAAGGTTCTCATATGTAAGTCGCTTTGGATAAAAGCGTCTGCTAAATGATTAAATGTAAATGTAAATGTAGTGTACCGGGCTGGAACCCATGTTGATGAGCGCGCTGAGACTGAACTATCCAGTACATGCTGTAACACCAAAACAATGAGCTAAAAGAGGCCAAAAAGCTCAGACTTTGGGGATAAGTCTCTTTGGATTCATCACTTCAAGGGAGTGGTTTTTACATTACACAAAGTCACGTGCTGCATTGATTTATTCAGATATTGATTAGTGGAACTTTAAGACGCTTGCTTTCTTTGCACAGTGGAAGAACGTAATTTTAAAAAAAGCTTCTCACAACATTTAATCTGCATCACATAGGTGATGCTTGTATAAGCATTTTCAGTTTTCTACCTTCTCAACTTCTTCCGTATCAGAAAGAAGTGCTACCTAAGAGGTAGCCTTTGGCAATTAATTCCCTTCATTGTATGTCACTGTATGAGGAGCTCTTCTTAACTGATATTACTTAGCCATACCTTCTAATGTATTTAGTTTTTATTTATTGTAACTGTTTTCATGATTTTTATAATTTTTACTAACAACTGGCACTTTGGGTTAGGGTTAGGCATTTTGTTTTGTTCTCTATGTATGCAAATACATGAAGGTATGACAATAAAGGAAATCTTGAAATGTTTTACTTGACTTTACTTGAGGGAAGAAGAAATAATCCCAGTGGAGATTCAGGCTCCAAAACATGGCCGATATGGATCATATTCCTGTTGAGTGAGATTTCGTTTTAAAAATACCTCCTTCCTCTCTACTTAAGCTATCTTTCATTTATATAATTTCTTCTCCCAGCCGATTTCAGGTGGGTTCAAGGTTCACATGGGTATTATGAGGAAAAATGTGGCTCAGAGTCCTGTTATCTACCGGAGTAAGGGTTCAATTTGGTAGTTATTTTAGATTTTGTGCTAGTCTTCAGACAATTGAGTTTTTTTTCAATTACATTTTTCGGTAAGTAAACCACTGCCAGGTTAAAATCAATCTATAGGTGCTTTTTATTGCTTCTCAGGCCAAAATAGGTATTGAACATGTAGGCCAGAAGCATTATGGAAGATACATTCTGGTAGATTAGAAACATACTTATTATAATCTACATTTAAAATAGTAACCAGTGTATAATTCTTAGAAAAAAAACAATGACATACAGCAGTTTTCTGAAGTGAAAACCGACAATTTAAAAATCTTACCAGGTTTATTTGTTGGCCTAATGTGAGGCTCATCTGACACTTTAGATGGCAGGGGCACCAAATAACATCCTGGTGGCTCATCAATAATCCTTCATGACACAGCTCACACGACTTTTAATTTGTGTTTAATTTGTTATAAAAATGTTGTCCTGAAAGTTACTACAATTGATAAGTACTATGGCAATTCATCCAATAGTTGCCAAGACATTTCAAAACCACATATGTCAACCTCATGGTGATGCTAGCTACAGAGTCAGAGGATCACTAATCCGAGTCATCCTCTGGAGACCATCAATGTCTGTACACATTTGAATGATATTCCATCTACTAGTTGTTGAGATATATCATTCTGGAACAAAGTCGTGGACCGACCAACCAACATTGCGATCCCTGGCGCCATGCCTCTAGCATGGCTGACAATCAATTATACTGAAGTACATAGTAAAACCTACATGTAAAGTAACGTAAACCAAAGTCCAGAAAAACAAATAAAAAGACAAATCAAGTCAAATTAAGCAAAAGCCTCTGCCCGAGAATCTCAAACTCTGTACAGGCTCATATAGGACTAAAATGTGAGAAGTATAGTATGGAGCCAGGCCATGAAGAGTCAATAAAAAAAATCAATGAGATCGGAAAACACCAGGGGCCATTGTCAAGCCTGCAGTTGAATTCTATAGTCCATACCCATAACTTTTGATTAACACAGGTATTGATAACCAAAGAAAATCCTATACAGCCAAGCTGAGCTCTCTGTGGTTCAGTAAACATCCCTGAGCTGTAAGTGGGCATGGTGAAAGGCCAGCTTTTGCACCGGTCAGAAAGTGTGATTGGCAGAGACATTGTGGTTAGAGACAGTAACGGGGAATTTTGACTCTCGTCAGTGCAGAGTATATTGTGCAATGTACTACCACCGGGTTTGATCTACGGTGAGTATGCGCTTTCATTTAATCCAGGGCAACACATCGCAGTCCTCAAATGTCTGTCAGAGGGAGCTCCAACATGTAAGCCACTCACTCAAAATGAACCGAATATAGGAACTCGCTGGAGGGAAGGATATGTTCTTACCAAAAGCAGATGAAACATTATCAGGCCTAAAAGGATAAAATAACGAAATTTACTCCGACAGTTGGGGGTTGACTTACATTAAAGTCAATACATTGGTTTCCATCTGTTCACCCCCGTCATTGTGAGGTGTGTGTACAGACCCACAGAAAGCATACCTAGTTGACTGGGAACTTATTGGAAGATTGGTATTATGAGGAGTTCTTATAAGAGGTTAGAGTGATGATAAACTGCATGAATTGTAAGTGATTCACTGATGTTTAGCAGGTAATATTTACTATGGTCACCATCTGAGTTTAGCATGTTAATAACAGATAGCCATCAAGTGTGTATTTGGTCATTAATTAAGATTAGTGCTACATGGAAAGTCAGGGGATCCTCAAAGTCACTAGGCTTCATCCTCCAGGGGGCCTTAAATGCATCCATCCAATAGTTGCTATTTCAGTTTGGACCAAAGTGGCAGTCAGATGGACCGCCATTCCTAAAGCCCCTGCAGTGACCAAATGCAAATGAGAAACCAAAACCTTTAGCAAAAAGGAAATTTCATGGCAACACGTCCTCCTCATTACGTTCGGTCAATACATCGGGCCCCCTCATTGTGTATTGTCACATACATAGACCGCCAAGTCAGCCCACACAATCAGTTGGTAAAATGTGTTATTTAAACAGCTTAAAACAGTTATTAAAGCACCACAACAAATTGTAATGGGTGTAGGGTTTTTTCAAATGACAAATGGTGGTAAGAGACTTGTTTGTCCAATCAGCTACAGCTCTAGAGTGGCAGTACAAAAAGCCCTTAAGTATGAAATGAACTCTGATGTGTGGACTTTAATGCATTGTCAGATTGAATTCCCCGATATTTTAATAGGTTTCGACTCCCACTTCCAAAAACCATTGGTTGTTGTTGTGAAAACACCTAGGGGGAGAAGTGTTAGCATGTCTGCTTGCTTCATCAGTAGACCCACAGTACAGCAGAGTACATGAATGTATATAGGAAGTTGGTCGCGACACTGTAAATTGTTTTTTGCAGGTTTTGGGTTATCTCACAAAGGACGCATTTTATTTTGTGACGCATGTTTTACTTCAAATGCACTTAAAATATGTTGTAATATTCTATAACCACTGCATACCTGCAGAAACACACAAATCCAATTCCATGTCTTATTCAGAGATTGGGCAAATATTAAGCAGATCTAGGTACAGGTTGCTACATGGTTGAGTCAAAATCGCTCTCACACGGACTTCAACAGCTGAATAGAGCTTTTAGAAAAATAAAATGTATTACTGTACTGTTGTATTGGCTATACTGTACATAGCAGGCAAAACTACAATTTTTAAACTGGCATCTTTATCTCTTGCATAACTGTTTTTCACTTATTAGTATCAGTAAAACACACACACAAGGGAGCAGGGGCACTGCCTTACATTCATCCCCTGGGGGCTTGCATGAAATAAACACCAGACTAAGCACTACGGAAGGAAACATGCATTACTTCAGTCCACACCTACTCCGACCTCTGTTCCAGCCATCAAGTCCTTGGTGTCCAGTCAGCAGCCAGGTAACTGTCTTCATCGTTTTAAGTGAATTTAATTTAGGGATTTATTTCATTTTCCCAGCCCGCCAAAGCTCTAAATGCCCACGGGGAAACTGGAAAGCTCATAGTGAAGCTGTTGGCGTTGATCAGTTAGTTCACAGTATACAGACAGTTGGATATTTGTTTGGTTCGAATGGCAGCCGATGAAGACTAGGCCGGCTGTAACCCGTAGCAGAGCCAGCCACTGCGTCGTGGTCCGGCTCTTTTGCGGCAGCTGGGGCCGATCCAGGCCTGGCCTGTGTTCCAGTGCTCACTGGACAGCGAGTGTTGGACTGGTAACACTTCTCTACACTCCGCTACCTTTACTCACCGGCCTATTGTCGACAGACCAGCGTGAAATTCCCTTTTGAATGTATATAAATGCTCACAATCAGTAACAAGTGACATGAAATGTATATTTAACAATACATTCCATTTGTTATTGACTTTGTCTTGACGTATATATTGTCACAGCACAGGTAGTACAGGAGTAATTATTTGTTGTTCCATCTTGGGGAGTGAATTAACACTGAAGTGAACTGAAGACTGCAATGGTTTCCCCCTTTATATTTTAACTGGGGGATGCGGGTTTTGTAGGGACCAGAGTTTTGACCCACATGGCAGGAGAGTCCCCGTAACGTGTGAACAGGTGTGTGGCCACACCGCGATTGATCGTACACACACATGCGGAGCCCTGTGAAGGCCGCTCCCTCCTGTAGGTCTTGTTCTATTCAGACGTCCCACATTAAAAGAACAAGATGGATTTGAGATTCAGTTCAATCCATTTCCCGGTTTTCAGTCGAGCTCTTTGTCACAGGACTTCCTCCTTGAATGGCCAAACGTGCGCTGCTGAGAGCTGCAAGTTTACACAAAGAAAGTGCACTCCTCCATTTCATGCTCGATGGCCCTGTGAGGAGAATATCAATCCTGCGACACCGTGGAGGCGGCCTTTGCACGCGCCGCCTGCGTTATCTTCCTCTTGAGCTTCTCAACAGGAAGGCGCAGATACAGTCATTTACTTCGGCACATTGTTTTACACTGCAGAAATTACTTTCAGCAGATCTACAGTAGCTCGACACAATGCAGAAATAATTACCTCACATGTGAGAGGATGCAATTAGCGGAATCGAAGAGATTGAAATCTGCTTAAACTCTTAATCTCTACGAGTGGAACAATATAAATACGAATGGCAGGAGTAATTGCATTGAATCCATTAATTATTAATCAAGCTGTTGGCTGGTGCAACTGAGACATTAAATAACAATGCCAGCTGCCGAGTGTGTGTTAGTGAAATACAAGGGGACTGATTACTGCACACGCACACACGCGCAGCCTTTAATAAAGCAGTAGAAATATGTGCATTCGATCAGGGGGAGACTGAGGGCCCCTGCATGCACAATAAACACTTATGCAGTTATGTTCGCCAGTGACTGCGAAGCAAGAGAGAGGAAATATGAGAGGAAAAAGAGCAACGGTGGCTCTCTGATCCCAGATGACGGTGAAAAGGCACTCTGGGAAATGTAGGAAACAGGGTGCCTTCAAGTCCTTGAAAAACCTCCAAATCTCTACACGCACTTACATTCAGAGCCTTAAACTGTGTTGAATACAGTTATGTCCTTCCTAAATTAAATAAGTCTGACCTTTAGCTCTGGTGAGAAATTATGCAAACCGATGGGTCAAGAGTTGCTTTCATTGTTTTCATTTCCTGGTGATAAATTTATCTTGTTTTTCGACCTAATTTGCGCTGAAAATGTCTTTACAACTGAACATTATAACATGTAAATTAAATTCTAATCTAAGTTGCTTGGACATAATCACTCCAGTAAAGGCAGAGGCACCAAATCATTCCCCTCTGGGCTCTTATCCACCCTCCTAATATTCAAGAAACAGCACAAACCCTCCACCGGGGCTACGCCACGAGCCATACAACCTGCTTTGCCTGGCAACTGACAACGCCTCAGAAGTGGCAGGAAATGCTTCTTGAATCAAGCAATGAAGTCAGATGAAAACTCAAAGCAGCGACGCTGAGCGATTGGAGGAGAGCGACACAGCCAATGTTACCTGAAAAGAGTGATCCTTAATTGACTTTGGCGTTTCCTTTTAACAGTCGACTCGTGTTAGGGCTGCTGCTGCAAATCGGTCCGTTTCTCCCTTTGTATGTCCACTGTAATATGTTCTTGCAACTCCAAAAACGTTACACTTGAAATGCAAATGTGCTGGATGGTTACTCGTGCGAGATACTTTGGTCAAACGCCTTTTTGAATGAGCGAAAACCTCGTTCCTGAATCCCGGATGGGTAGATGGATGGACCTGTGTGGTGAATGGACTCGTACACACAGCGCTCGCTTTTCTGGTCCGCTGACCGCTCCAAGCACTCTACAACACTTGTCACGTTCACTCACTCACACGCCGTGCTGCAGGCATTAGTTCTATTACGTTTCATATGCATTGATGGAAAGGTATTTTATAAAATGTATATACCTTGACGGATCTCAGGGGCTCTTGGACCCTTTAATTAACACCCATGGCCACGCAAACAAATAACAATCAAATTTTCGGTGGGCTCTCAAAAAGCTGTACTGTAAAGTCTGCATGTTGTATTCGGATTTCCCGCTTCTGTGGATGTAGAAATAGAAGTCTGTGCCCCGTCTCTGATACATTTCCACCTGTACGGTGAACAGTGGTGCACGATGGCAGCTACTGAAAAAGCAGAGAGGCTCTTTTCCTGTGACTGTGAGGGACTGGCACTAAAACCTGACATTTGTCACTGCTGTTTCATGTAGATAACTGAATAATGTTCTATTATCTAAGCTCAGCGAGGCATAAATATATCACTGACAGCCGGTTAAAAAATCTAACGGTTTGTTCTTTTCCTTTATTCATCCTTTTTGCCTTTCTGCACACTTTTTATTTCTGCATCATCTAGTCCTTGCCGGATGTTATTTGACATGACATGAATCACAGCTCATTTTCTTAGCCCACTCGGTAAGAAGAGGGGAGACTGGGCAGTTACCCATTCAGCTTTTTTGTTTCTTTATTGTTAAGATAATATTTCGCCCTGCAGTGTAGCTGTGTGTGTGTGTGTTGTGTCTAGTTTACAATACATTCCTGCTGTTTAGGATCTGAGTTCAGCCATATGGTTAGATAGGAGTTTAACCACTTATCTGGAAGTGAAAACAAAGGTGAACCCACGTCGAATGTCCAAATACTCCAAATAAAGGCTTTAACACTGGGCATTCAGTCCAAACCTGTCTGGCGTTTAATGTTTTTTTGTGCATCCTAATCCATATGGAAAACGGGGCGGTTACTTATAAACTCATTCCTGGTTTCCGTGGGAGAAGCAGGTGTGGAAATAACAGCACGCACTGCGGGTGGCAGCACATGAAGTGCTGCAGCATTTTGCTGCCAGCTCAAAGAGCAGCTTACTGTCCCATCACAGCTGGAGTCCAATCTGACAGATAAGCAGTCCCGTCATCCCATGTCTCCATGTTTTCACTGCTGGTGTGAAGAAAAATGGGATTTCATGTCAGGAGCCTGTAAGTGGTTGAAAAAAAAATGAGCTCGTGTCAGGAAGTTTTCTGGATTGGAACAGCCGGAACAGGGAAATTAACATCTTCCTTAATAAGAGATTCCTTCCAGATTGTCTTGAACATGCATGCAAAATCCTGAAAAAGGGCTGGAGGAATGCAAGTACACATATATTGTAGCACTTGCACAATGCCTGACCGTACTCCAGGTAAGACCTTCAGGCTTCTCGCATCCAGTGACATAAATAGAAGCTTTACATTTTTGTCAGCTGACCATGAAAAGGATCTTCATGACCCACATGGTTGGAATTAGATGCCTGACTCCTCGCCCTGTATCCAGGAGCCGTCTGCTGCACCTGTCCGTCATTGGTCCCTGACAGGCCTACAGAGCATGCTTCTCCACACGTTTAGTCAGTAGCTCAGCCAGTACTGTGTCAGGATCCATATTTTGTTCAGCAGAATCTGCACCAGTCTTCACAGGTTTGGGTGTGTTGGAATTATTACTGACTTCCATGAAGCCAACAAAAGCAAAACGCTTAGATGGTCTGTTGCTTAGTAGTTTGATTTACCTTCTAAATAACAGGTGATCCCACAGTCCTACTAGTCACTGCGTGCATCCTGAACTACTTTTCTGTTTCAGAAAAATAAGACACCTTCGAACCTTGTGCCTCGGGCAGCGAGCGGCAAATGTGAATTTCAAAAGGTTTTCACACAGCATTATGGATAAAGAGGACTCAAACGTTTTAGGGGGTGACATCAAGACAAAAGCCCTCCGGTGTCGGCAACATTAGTCTCGGCGAGGCAAGACAAGCACCTTTCAGCAAGGTGAAACACCGGTATGTCACATATGTTGTGCACGAAGACTAAAAAATGCCACCGAAGAGAGTTGTAATAAAAAAAAACACTGAAACGTCTGAATAGCTGGAAAATTCACTGTGGCCATCATTCAGCTTGAAAAAAAAAATCAACCCTTAGATAATGTTTATTCTGTCTCAACAGTAAGATCGCCGAGAATTTAGTAAAATCACTGGTTTTGTACACAAAATATAAAAACATTGGTCCATATTGGACTTTTGTCTACGTGGAGTTCAAATTTATTTTTTTAATTTATTTTACCACTGTGTTGGTGGTTAGTTTATTTGCCTGTTAGGAGGATATCTCAACATCCCAAGTGGGCAGTTCATTTTACATTCTTTGTACTTTATTCCTCAAACTTCATCATCCATGCACATTGTGTGCGTCAAACTATTTAAAATAGTACATTTAAATGATTGCGGAGCCTTGATGGAGGTGTGCCGTTTGTAACTTGAGCACAACTTTGACCTTGAGCTGAGATAAAGTCAATCAAAGGAAAAGACAATCACCCACACACTGAAATCCTCCTTGTAGTCTTCATTAAGAGCAATGTTTCAATCAACACAGATCTTCCAGGCAAACAAACACAAGGGACACCAATCACACCGTGATGAGCGACGGCTGCAGCACTCTGTAAGAAAGCATTTCCTTCTTGTGGCATGAAATTAGAGCACATTTACATGTCATTTCCTACAGAAAAGACACGTAGAAGTTCTTTTAAATATGGATGTAATTACTAGAAAAACGTTATCGGATGGGACACGATGGTGTTCGTACATAAATGGCATTATAAAAAAAAACCGTGTGTCTTCTCTGGTCGTGCCCACCTGGCCTGACCAGCGCGGCGCACACAGAAACCAGAAGCCCTCCTAACCCTTTCCGCATGTGCCATATACAGGGATTACACAGGGCTCTGGTTGAAGTGCACGGTCGAGTGCTGCGCGGAGCACTTCCTGTCTCATGTGAACTGCAGAGGCTTAAGTCTTTCAACCGAACTTTGCTCGTCATAATCTAATAACTGTAATTTCTAAAATCCTTCCCACATTGACTTTTCTCCAGTGCAAGTGTGTAATTAGAAAGAAAACTGTGGCGCTGCATTCAAAATGAGCTGGTTTAAGAAAAGACTCACTGCGATGCTGCGTAGTTAGTGGCGCCGTGTGTGTGTCTGTGTGTGTATTGTGTCAGTCTTTTAATATTATAAGTATCCAGGCTTTAGTTATCAAATGACAGCATTTCCAGTTATTTAATGAATACAGTTTAAGTAGTTTATTGGTTTGGTTTCCACTAACTTCACATTACCCATTGCCATTGAATCCATATTCATTGTTAAAAATGCATAACTCATCTTTTTTTGGGTCTTATTGCCTCGGGTTTGGCTATTGTTTCAATCTGCAATGACAACGTTGTACTCACAAAGTTAATTGCTGGCAATAGTTAATTGCTTAGGTCTGTTAGCACGTCAGGACAACTAAGTCCGTTGGAAAAAGAGAACACGAGCCCTCATTACGTTGAGGAAGCCTCGAAACACGGATTCCTGGACGGACGCTCAAGTTCGGCAACATCCAAAAGATACTACGGTTAGAGTGGAACTTCGAAGGCTTTGTGGATGGCGAGTGAAAGGACCCACGCCTCGTTCCAAATGTCCAGAGCCGTGCGAGGAGCAGCGGACACTCTTTTTTGCAGAAACTTGAGAAGAACTGAGACTATTTCATGCAATGGACGGAGACAGTCCCCCTTGGTGTTGCCTGCAGCCTGAGTCCTAACTCACAGCTTAAAGTTCCCTCCTCCTTGAGCCGTGTAGAACTGCTCATGACACGGCAACTGCATCATTTACATCACTGTACAGTATGAGTACCTAAATACATTTTTGTTGGACAACTGACAGCCCCTCCAACTTTCTCCGAGCAACCACAGGGAAGCAATGGCTTTGACCAGGGCGATGCACTTGAACTGAGCTTCACAGGGAGTTCCTAGACAAGCTCCCAGCCAGGACCCCGAGAGGGAAAAGGGCACAAACGCTCATTACACAAGAATATGAATTTTACATTAGGTTTGATTTCTAAATGTATTCATTTAGATTAAAACATAATTTAAATAAGTATTGAGTGAAACATGTTTCATTTCCAGCTGTGTAGGAATGGCAACTTTATACATGCCTAAAAGAAAATTCGAAATACAAGAGCGCTGGCAAATGCCACACGTTCTCCTAAATCACTTGTGCACGCCTTAATAACGCATTTGTTTCCACGAGTGGTACTTGCATGTGGCCCAATGTGTTAGAACACATCTTTTTTTCAAGCCCCATATGGTCATGAAACCCGCCGTACACATAAATAACAACTGCAACTCCAAACTCAAGACAGAAAATGAAAATAATAACGAAACCTGCAGAGTTTAAGGCCTGAAAACGATTCATTCCAGCGAGTCTCTGCAATTTCTTCTGTGCCATTTTAATGGCCCGTCAAGAGGCCGACCAGCTTTCTGCCTGGCGCCAATTTCACCCTGTCTGCTTCCTGTTGTCGCCTTTTCTAACTTTACACACATTTACACCATCACATTTGTCAAAAAGTCACACCCGAACAAGCGCAGACATACCCGCATATACACCCGCGCAATCCCACAACGAGCCCCTGTGATTTTCAAATGAGACGCGCACGTGAACACGCGGCGCCTCAAAAACACAAGCTTTTTTCCTCCTTTTCCTCTATCTGAAGCCTCATTATTTGGTGGCCAAGCATGCACTTGCCTTCAAGGCTTCCGCGTAGCAGGAAAGACACGTCAGTACAGTAATGATCGAACGCGGCAGCCTTTAATGAGGGTGTGGATGTTTCTAATGTCTGAAGATTCGAGGTGCACAGGACCTCAGTCAGGATGATTAACATTTGTTTTTCAAACAACAGGAGTTAATGAAGAGCGAAAAACACTTAATACATTCTGGTTGGATGCGGCTCCCCAAGGCTGCTTTTTCTTCTGATCATTATAATCACATTGGCTATTAGTTAACACTTTAATTGTTTCTTACATTGTCAGCATGAGTATTAAAATCAATAACTCCTTATTCATGAGCTTACGTGCCGCTCTTAAGCCCCTCAGGCTCATTAAAAGATGAAGCACTTGACTGCTGATATTAGGGTTTCCCCCCCCCACAGTGAGCATGCCAGGCTTTCAGATTTTACTGAGTGTTGATTGTGTTGCTTGTTAGTTTGTTTTGAAGTCAGGGTTAATCTATTCTGTCTCACACTGGGCCTTTGACATCCTCCACTGACCAAAGACTGAGATAACAAGACTCTGGAGGAGAGAAAGACAGACTGAGACGGAAAGAAAGCAAGACTAGCTTTGAAGAATCAGAGCATTCACACTTAAGACTTTTAACATAGGGTACATTGATACTGATATTCATACTGCTGTTTGTATATGAGCCTTTTGTAGGTGAAGGTGGTACATGCAGACATTTGGCAAGATTCTGAAAACCATAAGTTCAACAAAAGCTGGACTGGGCGTGAAAAAAAGGGACTGTCAATATTTCACCAAAAAAACTAAATGGAGGTTATTTAAAACGGTATTAAGCAATATCTTGTTTTTGTAGTGCCAGACCAATTGAAAATTGACTGAAGTGTGCAGCTCTGCACTTTGTGTTAGGGTTAGTGATCTTAGAGACCCAAGCGCAGGACACGGAGATGGAATCGGGAAGTTCGATCGCAGTCAGATTTATTGTAAAAAAGAAAAAGCAAATGAGAAATCTTGGTTGGAGCCCCCAAACCCCCTAGCTGGCTACTTTTCCCTACTCACTGGCTACTCCATATCCCTGTGGAAAGCCGTGAATGTGTGGGCTTTCTTATTGCTCACTTCATGACAAGTTCTGCCTGCTGTGCGGGTGTCAGAACCCGGTAAACCCCGGTACGGGAGGTACTGGACCGGCGCTCCGTTTAAAGGGTCCGATCCTTAGACTCTCAGAGTATTACCCTAAAGCATTGACTAAGGACTGTTTAAGCTGGTGGCGAGGAGACACGCCTAGCGTCTAAGTGCTTAGTTCCGAGCGTCTACCCTGCTTAATATAGCAACCAACCGAATAGCTCGTCTGCGTCAGTTACCAATACCAGCCGCGCTCGCTAACGGCAGATCTCCTCTAATTAATCTGGGTTCTTGTATGGTGCCAGGGTGGGTTTTAGTAGCTCGGATGTGAGCCCCAAGGGACTGTTAAATTTACCAACTCAGCGGTCATTATGCACATTTACCGTTAATCTGCATAATGGCCGCGGAGTTGGTAAATTTAGAGATTGACCGGCAATTCTGCATTATCGCAATTGAACCATAATATATAGAGTACCAGTCAAAAGTGTGGACACATGAGAAAGTGTGTCCAAACGTTTGACTGGTACTGTATGTTTAATAGGGCGTTGTGCCAATCTAATAATATGATTTATTAACAATGTTGCTTGTTTGTGGTGGTGGGTGGAAAAATGTCATGATCGCTGTTCACTGTCCATAAGATACAGCTAGAGAAATGTGATTCTGATAATCTGAACCAAAGCAAGCTGAGGCAGTCAGAAACTGTGGTCCTACAGGGTACCAGTGTAAAATGACATGGGGGGCAGTCACAGGGTTCATGGTTATACCCCTGGCTCCACCTGTCCACATTTCTAAAGTGACCTTGAGCAAGACACTGAATGCCAAGCACTTTGTTATAAAAGTGCTACATAAATGTAGGGTTTTTTTGTAGCCCATACCATGCTAACTGCTTAGTAGAGGAGGAACTTCAGAAAACTGAGTTCTATTCATACCTCATTATTTTGGAAGCAGCCATAAGTGTGATGATACACGGAGACTTTTCCTATTCTTCTCCACCCCAATATCATGTTTAGATATTATTTACAGAAATTATGGATTTAGACAGCAGTTGGCATTGCCAGACACTTCAGCCCAACAAACAAACACACACTTGTCACAATTGGCCATTCCCATCATACAGATGGATATAATCGTGTACTACTATGGATCTGACTTAGGTAAAAATGTAGTTTATCCTCATGAGCATGAGCCAAAGACCTAAAGTTACAAACGCAGTTTTGTGCTGGTTCATCCAACCCTCCACCTACTGTATCTCCTTTTCTATCACCACAGCTTCCAGTCTATACTTCACCCTGCCATCCACACAAGTAACAGCCACCACTCTCCTTGCCCACCTACCCATCCATTCCTCAGCGTAATCTCTGTCCGGCGAAGCACACATCCATCCATCGTTCGCTCCTATTTCTGTTGCCATACTGGAGCCTGCCTGGGGAAAGCTTTTTTCACTCTGACAGCCCGAAAGACAAAGTGCTCTTGAGGCTGACAGCAAGCTGGTCAGATAGGCGCAGGTAAGTGGCACCTCCTGTTCATCACTGCCAGCAGAGAGTGAGCGGCGCCAAGCTGTGCCTGTGATCCTCGGGGAGGATCGCGCCACGGTGGCAATCAGAGACAGAGGGATTTCAGCCAGAAGGCTCCCCGCTGCTCTGCCTCTCTTTTTTTTTTTTTTGAAACCTTACAAAAACCAACTTCAAACTTAGAGTCGTTGCATATCATTTCCCAAAGACTGACACGCTTTGCGGCGTTATAACAACAGCAGCGAGACGCTTTGGTGTCCTTAAATCGTGTGCTCACCATGAGGTTGCCCACAAGTCATAAGTCTCAATAAAACCACAACTTGTTGTTTCTTGTATACGGAATAAACAGACAAGGCACAATGGAACAATTACAGGCGTATTTTTGAACTTTTTGAACTGCCTCCCTCTGCTTTGAGTCGTCATGCTAAGCTAAGCTAGTCACCGCTTTGCTCCATAGTTAATGCGCGGACAGAAGAGCAGGATCTATTTGACGTCAAGTAAAAGTGTGACTAACTGAAAAATCATGCGGTTTGTAAAATTTTTTTTTTTAAATTCAATTCACAGCGCTAATAATCAGGCGAGGTGTATGGGTGGTTAGCAGTACATTCTTGAAAGGCCAGAGGACCTGGGTGGCATGTTGAGAGTCCAGTTCAGTCCTCCGCGGCCATCCACACACCAGCAGAGAAACCAATGAGCGTGTGCACATCTTGCTGGCGTTATGCATTCCTTTCCTCCTCTTCTCCCTTTCACGCCTCAGCCAGCATCTCAGCCGCGCAGCTCATTTTCTTCCCGAGTCCCTACGGTAACGCCTTTATCAATCTCTCTCTCATAATACTGATCACCGCCAGCCCATTCAGCCTCCCTCTCATTTTCTAACTTATTTCCTCCCCACTGCCGCCTTAATACCTTCCTCAGCCGCCAAACAGGCCTTTATGGCTTCAGCAGACGGTGCGGCTGCCCGAGGGTGGTCCGTCTCGGTCTCAGGTGATTTGCCGAGATGAACTGGTTTTATTATTGGTCGTCACATTGTTTACGCAGAAAAAGCATTGACAGAGTCACTCTTTGGTGTTATTTAAGTATGAACATTTTACAAATCTGGTAAATATATTTATATAACTAACAGAAACGCAATGCCATAGGTACGCTAAACAAAAGGTACACCGATATTTAGGCGACAAACGTGACGAAGTGATTTTACCCAGTGAGTTGGCAGCTTGTCAAACCAGTGTTCTCTCCCGTTGTTCAGCAACAACATTGGCCCACTGCAACACTGTGGATGTCATTGATGCTTCAGGACTTGCACAGACGTCTTTAGGCTGTTTAGATCCCTCCACAGCATCTTAAGTCACTAAACTGGACACCGATCATCAACATCTCTGCAACACTGGACATCATTTGGGAATATTCGGTGCTTAAACTACTGTGCAACACACCCTGTTTTAATTTAATTTGTGATACTTATTTATACTTCTAGTACGGCTGTGCAACATCCTCCGTCCCATTATATATAGTTAATAAGCTACATGTAACTTGACAGGTCATGCACTTTTACTTTATACTGTAATATTAACCTCAACCGGTTAACCCACTTTGTACATTACACTTATTTAATTTTAAATTTATACGTATACCCACTTTGTACATCACCTGTATTATAGTGTATTATATTATTGCCTTTTGCTTAGTCCTTCCATTCTCGTGTGCCCTGACGTGACAGTGAGCTGCTGTTACAAAGAGTTTCCCCTCGGGGATCAATAAAGTATTTCTGATTCGGATTCGGATTCGGATTCCGAAAGGCTTCGGGGTCTGAACGTTGCTTGGGCCAATTCAAACCTGTAATTCGCTCTCTTGTTCAGCCATTCAGTTGCATTTGTGCTTGACATCAGAATCATCACCCCCTAGCTTTATTGGCCAAATACGCGAACACATGCACGGGACTTGACTCCGCCATCTTTCATTGCTCTCAATGTACTTAAACAGGAATAGAGATAACAGCTAAGAGCGAGGACAACAAAGCTGCACAAATAAAAGAATAGACGGGACTGTCATGTACCCAAGTATGTGGGGAAAAAAATAGGTGTATATATAAGTATTTATAAAAAAGTACAGATGAGCAACAACATAAATACAAAGTCTATATACAAGCCAAGTGTGCCTGAGATCATTACTCTGTCCCATGATAACATTTTGACCAAGCATTACTGCGTTAACGTTTGGACAGACAACAGTAAGAAAGATACATTTTGATTTTGTATGATGTCATTAGGATTATTTTATCATTTTATTAATAATTGTATAAATAATTTATATTTCCTGATTGCATTTTGGTTTTTGTGAGAAGATTACTTCAGTGCACAATAAAACATTTATGGTGGACTTTATATATGTTTGTAAATCGTTGCTGAAAAACAGGCCCAAATTTTAAGCCATCTGCAGTACTACAATTTATTACTGCTTTTTTTTTTTTTTTAATTAGTGTTATCCGAAGTTTCCTTCTCCCTGTAAGGGGGAGCTTCATTCACAGCCAGATTAGCAGCCAATGTGCGCACATGAATGCCATTCTGAAAACGTTGCACACCGTTTTGCTACAGTTTCCAGCTTGAACGTCACGTTTCCGCGAAACCCTGCTCAGCGGTGTGCAGCGGGCTTTGAGGGGCATTTTCTCTCGTTTGGTGGTTGTGTCAGAGGTGTTAACCAATCAGAAGCGACGTATATATAAACACAGCCACATAGAAAGACAGTGCCCGTGCGTAGACAACAAGGTGTTCAAGGCACCGCCATTTCCAGTGAAATAAACGTTTGGCAACGTTTTGTCGGGCCTGAACGCGCCCCAGGTTTGGCACTCTGGACTGCACCAAGTGGAACTGGGTTAGGGAACAGGCAATTAGTCATTTTCTCTGCATTTTGTTTTCCTTCCAACTCTAATACTCTGATTTTAAGTGACGTTTGGCTGTTTCAAGATGTAAAACCAAACACTTCAATGAAGTGTGTATTTGCTGCTTCAGGTCACGGTGTTTTGTAGAAACATGACTCAGGGATCTCCATATCCAGGCTACACAAACTGCTTAATTTGCAGCAACTTTAAAGCAGTAGAGACAAAAAGTAAACTGGCATCTCATTTGAAATTCCCTCTGATCGGAACGAGATCTCTGACAGGAAAGCGTGCACAACACAAACGTTTACCATATCAATGCCATGGCTTGGGTTGAGCAAACAGCATGGAATGGATTACAAAGTGATACAAGTTGCATTGGAGACAAACCTCAAATTAACAGTTTTTGAGCTTTTAACGATTTTTACATTAAACCCATTCCAACCTACAGTGTGTGACTAAATGTGCCCGTGATACTACATCTGATTAAAGAGAGAAAACAAGCAAATGGCCACCTGCAAATGTATTACTTGATGTTACTAATTAAACCCCGGTCCTCGCTGCTCATTTTTGTGCTGGACACGAAAGACTTTGGGGAAGTCCGAGAAAATCAAAAATAACTTGTAGATGTTCAGGTTAATGTAGGATTTAAAGAGTGTTTTCATGTAAAAATGCACCAGATTTCTGGAGAATGTGGGAATCGTTTGTGTCGCTAAGATCAGAGTAGTTTCACCACTGCTGTAATGTGATAGAATAAGGTGTTTGTCACTGGTTCAACACTTTGGTCCAGGGCAAGATGGACCACATCCGTGCTGCCAAATGGATCAACCCTTTGGATTGGAATGACCTTGTGGTCTTTTTTTCTAGCATGCCTCGGCACGAACTGCACATTTTTACGCATTCTAATGAGGTTGGTTTTCAATAGCAAAATCATCAGTGTGTTTGTTCAGTCCAGCACCTCCTTACTCTGTGGTGTAATGAACACTGCAGACTCCAGCATCTACGTCGTGTTTACTGATTGGAAGCATCATTTTTGGGGGGGGGGGGTCCGTGTGTTTATTTCTTCGATGTGATTGTTTTTCAGATACAGTATGGCGGAACTTTCTCAGCCTGTAAAAAATGTAGGAATTAACTCCCCCGTGCAGAGTTAAACTCTTACTTCTCATCTCTCATGCTCTTTTCTGTTTGTGCTGAGGCAGGGAATTTCAGTTTTCCCTCCGAGACATTTCCTCGGGCTATCAGACTGTGTAAACATCAGTCTAAGGTGATTAATTATGCCAGGCAGAGGGATATATAGGCCGAGGGCAGAAGGTAATGAAAAAAAGAACAATAAGAAGATCATATAGATTAGACTCCTGATTCTCCTTGACCTGGCGCTCCTGTGGTACCTGCTTGTCTTTACAATAGGAAGAGGTATAAATATTTCAAGTCAAATAGAAAGCGGTATAAACTGAGCTTTCATCTTTTATTCATCAAAGCAGATGCACATCCACCAGATTTGATGCCTGCAGGGTAAAATGCTCCGGTAACATATACTGTATATATGTTTCTGTGTGTGTGCGTGTGTGTGTGCTCGCGCACACGTGCAACTTTGTATAAAGAAGGATTCTTCATCCACACAAAGCCAGATGATAAAAGATCATCTAGGTCACTGCTCTCCCCACAGCCCTCCTCCCTCTACACCAACAGCTGCTCCTCAGGTGACACACCGGCCTCACCCAGGACGGAGACGAGTCTGCATACAGACGGGAGGTCGGACAGCTGGCCCTCTGGTGCCGTCAGAACAACCTGGAGGTGCACATGCTCCCAACTGTGGAGATGACCGTGGAGTTCAGGAGAAGCCCCCCCCCCAACACTGCCCCCCATCACCATACTGAGCAGCACTGTGTCTGCTGTGGAAGCCTTCAGGTTTCTGGGATCCGCAACCTGCCTCAGGAGCTGCTGATCCAGTTCTACTCTGCAACAATCCAGTCTGTTCTCTGCTCTTCCATCACGGTCTGGTTTGGTTCGGCCACCAAACAGGACGGGAACAGACTACAGCGGACAGTCAGGACTGCAGAACGGATCATCGGCGCCAAACCTGCCCTCCATCCACGACTTATACACGTCCAGAGTCAGGAAACGGGCAGGAAACATCACGGCTGATCCGTCTCACCCCGCACACAACCCGTTCCACCTCCTCCCCTCTGGGAGGCGCTACAGAGCACTGTACGCCAAAACGACCAGACACAAGAACAGTTTCTACCCACAGGCCGTCACTCTGGTGAACACTTAACACCAGTAACATAGTGTCAGGAACAATCCCTGTCCACTAACCCTGTGACACAAACATCCACTGTACCTGTACATTTATCTCATAGTTTATGTAAATATTAACACTTTCCAACCTGCGCACTCTGTACATACTGTACATACTCTCATATCCACCTGCCTCATGTACTGTATAGAAAGCAACATGTTACATCAATCATATTCATTTCAGCACCATTGGCACTCTGCCCCATTGTCGTCCTGTTCACCAATGTTACTGCTGTATTATTTGACCTTTAGCCTTACCTACGTCTACTGCTGCTAGAGCGCACGAAATAACCGGAGTGAAATGCCTTGTTTGTGTACACACACCTGGCCAATAAAGCCAATTCTGAGTCTAATTCTAAAGCCGTTTGTCCACCTTTCTTCTTTTTCCTGAGTGCGGAGATCTTTTCAGATGTCTGAAGCATACTTGCTAACCATGGGACCTCGAAAATAGGGAGGATTTCGAAACCAAAGTCGGGGGTCGCCCACATAAAAATGTCTGCTTCAGAGGCTTTGTGTCCTGCATCCTGGGACTTTAAAAGAATGAAAATTAAAAAAAATATACATGCACACTGCAACAGCATTTTTACGTTAAATACTTTAAATTTTACTTTTAATTCTCAGAAAAGGATACAGAATAATACGCCCCTGGGGCGTGAACTTGCGTGAATCTCTGGGATAAACTAATATTCATCAGTTTTCATTCACTCATTTTTAGGAAGATGCATACAATAAATTCATGTATGAGTCATTGTTTTTCAGAACTTGTTGAGTAAAAGTTGAGAAAAATGTGTTTTTGTCTTACCGGTCTAATGTTCACCTGTGATCACTGAACATGTGATCCTAAAATGTAATATTTAGGGTTCAAACCAAGACGCGGTAGAACCCTATTGAGTTCGTTTCGGTTTATTATTTTTATTGGTATTATTATCTGTCCTTTTACGGAGCTCAAATTGCGAGCTAGAAATACTAAACTTGGCAGTTGTGATTTTGAGCGGTAGCTGGGCCCCCCCTCGTAGTGAGGGAGTAGCAAGCCGATTGGCAGTAGCGGAGCCTAGCGGACGGGCTGGGGTGTCTGGTTTGACCATGTCCCTGACGTAGGATGGGCCTGAGCCACATGCAGCGTGGCAGGCAAGAACCAGTGTCGGATCTGAACAGCCACCGGTAGCCAGCGCAGGGTGCGGAGGAGCGGTGTCGTGAAGACCAGCCGAGCTGCTGCAGTTTGGATCAGCTGCAGAGGTCGGATGGCACGCCAAGGCCCCCTGGCCAGGAGCAAGTGGGCTCTTAATCATCTTTTATATGACCAGTGAAACTGATGTAAACCAACTGATCTGCTGCAGGGTCTGATGTCACAGAAGGTCGAAGGTCTCATTGATGACGTCAAGCGGGATTTACACAACACTAGTCCAGGTATGAGGTGGCAGGACCATCAAGGAATAGCAAAAGTATCAGATAATGTTATGGAAGGAGCAGGGTTACCGAATAGTTCTTCAGACGAAAGAAGGCAGAATTGGATATTGATCCGGTGAGGGGTTGCAAAGAGAAACAGAAATGAAATACAAAGCAAAATTCCTCTCTTTAGAAGAGCGATACAAAGGTCAACAGACAGAGAAAAATAAGAAGAAGAAAAGACAAGCGTGAGGAAGAGATGTGAGAGTTTAACAGAGTTATCGATAGTGAATCGAACATCTCCTCATTGAATGCAGATATGACTCAGTGAATGCGACAAATACCCTGTCAAGGCCATTCTGATAATACAAAAACGGGCATACTGAATTTGTTTCATTGTGCTTTTCACTTCAAGGAAGATAAAAACATATTGACGTCAGTTTATGTCTAGTATTACGTAGCTCATAATGAACGAATTCTACTATAGCAAAAAAAACACGTCAATTCGGACATGCCAACGTGTCCAACAAGGATACGTTTTCAATAATAAGGTTTCGGCAGTCTGAGTTGGATAAATTAAGTGGCTATGTTTTGTCTTGGCAAGAAACCTAAATGTGACTGTAAGGAAGTATCCCTCCACTGCGGCTCAGCGAGGAAACACTTCCCTGGCAGTGCCCTACAAAGAGATAACTTGGTACTAAAAGACCAGAACCTTGGAAGCTTGATTTAGGTAAAAAGAAACTGCTGAAGCCTCAGTACACCAGCTCAGACCTTGTTGAGAGCAATTTCATGTAGAAACTGTTGAGAGAAAATAGTCCCTACATGAAAGAGACGTTGCTGCTGAGTTTTTCAAATGTATTGTTTTGGCGCTTTGAGCACCACAAGCCATGTAGCCCCGTTATATTAAAAGAATGCAGACATCTCTACGACCGATATCTCCAGAACTCGGCAACTCACACCAAAACTATCCAGATGGATAAACAGCGCTACAGGTGAGGGGAGAAATACGTAGTTTTGATTTTGGGGTGAACTGTCCCTTTAACCACCCGTCTCTTTTGAGCTACAAACGACACATTCTGCCGCTTAACTTGGAAGACTTGTTGAAATAGACCAAGAGAAAGAGAAAGTATAGTGAATGTGGGCAAAGATGTGACCGCGCGAGTTGACAATGTGCACTGTGTGAAAGAGGACGTACAGGATAACGTGGAGAATGCGAGCTCAAACCTATGACAGTAAAAACAAAAACATGCAAGGACACCGCTGAGTCCTATAAATAAAATAGTGACTGAAATCAGCTGGTCAGCTCCGACCTGCGGACCGTCAGGGTCCGGCCAGTCAGACAGCGAGCAGGGCAGCGAGGCAGTGCATGTCTCCAGGGTTTAGCAGCGTCAGACTGCACAGCAGAACATATCAGCCTTGCCTTTATTGCTTTCTGTCTGCTGCTCTGAGAGCTTCTCCATCACCGGCTCAGAGAGCGTTCAAGAGGTCTAAACAACAACACATTTCTCCTCACACACGGGGTACCAATGTGTTTTAGCGGTTTTAATCTCTTACAATTATTAGACTATAAGGATAGCAATCCTCCACTCTGTCTGCAGTGTGCTTCAGCCTTTGACCACCTCGCTAACACTAAACATTCCTTTTTCCAGTGTATGGCGCACAATGTGCAGTGCATGATATGAATACAGTAAAAACTAATTGCAATAAACAAGCCAAAGGACAATGTTCAAACAGAAGTACACGTCTCCTCTCTTTAACAGGGGGTACCCTGTATTGTAGGGTACCCCCGCAAAACAGCCTAATGATCATCAATCATATTAGTCATAATGATTGATTAATTAAATCTAAGATGAAGCGCCTGTCCTGAAGCCAGCCTGACGGTAACGCTGCCGCGACAAGCTCAGAAAGAATGAGCCCAAAGAGGCAACAGGAGTTCTGGGGCAGCGAGGAGGAAAAAAGAAGAAACTGCGGGATGGACGCTTGTGCATCGCTCGCAGGTATGTTGGTATACGTACAGCTGATGCGGTACTGAACAGAATAGAATACCATTCTTCATACAGATGTCAAGCATGTGCTGGAAAATCCCGGTGGGCTGCTGCGTCCTTGGACATTTGCCGGCCACTTTATTAGGGCCACCTTGCTAGTACCGGGTTGGACCCCTTTTGCCTTCAGAAACTGCCTTAGTCATTAGTGGCATAGATTCAACGAGAGATTGGAAACGTTCGCCATAGATTTTGGTCCATTATTGACATGACAGCAACTGTGCTGTCGATTGGTCGGCTGCACATCCATGAAGTGAATCTCCCGTTCCACCCCATCCCAAAGGCGCTCATTTGGTCTGGTGACTGGCCGTTTGAGTACAGTGAACTCCTTGTCATGTTCAAGAAACCAGTTTGAGATGATTTGAGCTGTGTGACACGGTGTGTTATCCTGCTGGAAGTAGCCATTTGACGAAGGATAGGCCCACACTGTGGTCATGAAGGGAGATAACATGGTCAGCAACTATACCCCGGTAGGCTGTGGCGTCTGAACAATGCTCATTTGGTAATAAGGGGCCCAAAGTGTGCCGAGAAAATGACCCCACACCATTTATTTGTGTGTGTGTTTTTGCCTGCGCTATAGCGTAATATACAGTGTTATGTTACAGTATATTATGGTGTATGGCACCACAAAGCAATTACGCTCAGGCCCTGCTGTTTTTGCTTATCTACAGTATGTGCACTCCCAAACTCTCACAAGGCAAACGATCACCAAATACAAACACAACCAGGTTTTAGCCTCTCCACGCCCTTTCCTCCCAGTAGTGTCGGGCAAAGGGTGAGCGCGGTGTTAATGCTATCCAAATGAAGACTAGCTGTTGGGCATGGATGTAGGGCAGTGTGTGAATGTGCTGGTGCGGCAGCAGCAGGGCTTGTCAGGCAGTTTTCCTCATTAGCCGTGACTGCAACTGACGTGTTAGCGGCGTGCGGCGTGCGAGTCAGCCTCAGTCTGTCCACCTCCAGCACTGCAGGCGGCAGCGCTTAGTGGATAATACTGCAATTCTGATAGCACCCTTTGCTCCCTAAACCTTCAACTTTTGACTGTTGTTGACTCTTCTTAGCAAAATCCCACATCCTGTTGGAAAGTTTGCGCAGGAGTGAATGGTGTCGTCTGTATTCGACACTTCAACAGAGACAGAGAAAACTTTGCAGTTCGGGTTGATGTGGGAGGAAGTGCGGCGAGCTTTTAGTCGTCCTCTGTCAGCAGTTTCTGCTTGAAACCGAGCAGCATGCGTGGGTTCAATGAGTTATCTGCACACAGGAATATGGAATCTCAATGACACAAATATCACAGCTTTCTACAGAAAGAAGCTCACTGTGCAGTGGGAGAAAAAGTTTTTAAACTTTCCACGGCTTTCCTGCACTGTTCTCTAACCACACACTGCCAACTGTGCGAATTGACTGGTGTATTTTTGAAGAGGCAAACACATTTAAACACATTGGCACCTAAAGTGTTTTAATGCTAGCTAACTCATTAGATTAAGGTACTTAATTTAATGATTTTTTTACACTGCAAAAACTCCATCTCATGAAGTTATTTCTTTCTATAATTCAGTCCTAAAAACCTTATTGCCTTTACTTGCCCACTGCCCCCACCTTCGTTTAGCTTTTTTTTTTTATCGAAATAAAATACATTTAGTTCATTTTCGCTTATCAGCCCCCACTTTCATCAAAATAAAAAAATTCTAATTGGTAAAATACTGAGGGTGTTTTCATTACTTAGTCGGATGCTGCAGTTATAAACTGAAATGTCTGCTCGGTACAGCAGCAGCAGAGCTGCAACGCAGAGCAGAAGGAGTCCGATTTCACTCGTCTGACAAGAGTAAGGAGACTTGACCGACAAGACGATGGCGGAGGATATGGTGTAAAAGCGAAAAGCAAAACCCAATGCTAAACCCAATGCTGATAGGGAACCTGATCACGTTAATGAGGCAATCTTTGTCTTTCTAACCTTTTAACCTTCTAATGCAGGGCAGCGAGGATGCAGACGTTTCATAGAGGAGACGAGCATATCTAACGCAGATCTATCTGTGAGTCACTGTTAACAGAGGTTCCGGTCTGCAGCGCACACCGATAAACCACAGAATTGTAGAGTAACATTAGGCTTCATGAGCAAAGAGAGTGTTTATATCACGTCGACACTACATATTCGCACGCTTCCTCTCTCCCGACCCCATGAGTTCTCGCTCTCGCTCTCCGCTGCAAGTCTGCATCACAGCTTTTTTATGAATTGGACGTTTTTGTCGTGCCCGGGCTGAGGGGTCGCTCCACCCCTACATCCTGCGTCCATCTAATCTACACACACACACACACACACACCTTCAAACGCACCTTCAAGAGTGAGGCTGCCGAAATGATGAGATCAAAGTAAGCGCTCTACCGATATTGAGTGCATCGGCGAATACCGGGACCAGGGCCGAGAACCCCGTCAGCTGACCCAGATGCTTACTGGGAGCGATCGCCCACAGAGTGCCCCCAGAGGAATGGCACTGTTTCGTCTCGCCCCTCCAGAGCAACGTCCCCCTTTTCCTAACAAAAACTCCGCTGAAACAACAGCTGTGACATTGGCTTGATGCTTTAGCTTAATACGAGTCATTTCTTAAGTCGTTTATAATTTATTTCATTAATATTAATATCACCACTACCATCTCTCTCTCAACCCAAACGAGAGCGGGGGATGGCCACCCAACCTTGAGTCTGGTTCTGCCTCTTAAAGGAAGTTTTTCCTTGCCACTGTGGCCAAGCGCTTGCTCGTGGTGGGATTTGTTGGGTCTCTGTAAATAATACCATAACGACCTGCTCTATAGGACAAGTGCAATGCGATAACGTCTGTTATGAATTGGCCCTAGATAAATAAAATTGAATTATTCAAGAAATGATAGCTAAGTCTCTTCTGATGATTCATAATTCCTAAAAATAGTTCCCAATATTCTCCTTTGACTGTCCAAGTCTTCCCAGTTGCTGAACGGTGCCTAGGTTTTTTTACTGGTAATTATTAAAGTTTTCCTGGCAATGGTTTCCTCTGTTTACGCAAGTTAATACCTCTTGCCAAAGTAATCATTCAGTGCATCACCTCGTATCAAATGGCCCTCATTTGCTGTGTTCATATCATTCCGTTCATTTGTGTGTCTAGTAGTTATAAGTTGTGTCTGTGTAGTCAGTAGTTTAGTGTGTGTGTAGTTAGAAGTTAATACAATTTTCATTTATAAAAGAACTTGAGCCTATGTGGTTTGTGTGTATGAAGTGCTCTGGTCACTGTACACGAGACAAGAACTCTGTAGAAACTTCAGATCGAGACTAAAATGATTATTCATTGTTTTATTGTATATTTTGTAGGCTAAATGACCATCAAGTTAAATTCTGTAATTTAATGGGAACGCTGATTTTATCCTAAATGACCAACTTCAAGGTTCGTTCCAGATAGTCTGTTTAATGCATTTAAGGCCGTAATAATCCGCTATGCTTATTTACGTTGCACTTTTAATCTGATTAAGATTTTGGAAAAAGGAAAATTAGCTTGTTGCCCCCTAAATTACTTTGTTTGTAAGGCACTTTTACGGTTACAAAGCGCTTTACAGGAATAAAGAACAGCAACTGCTAAAACATTAATAAATAATGTAAACTTAAATGTGTAAAATTAAGTAAAATAAAAGGCCCACATATTTCCTGCCTGTGCAATTAAAAGTATCAGCGCTCTCAAAATCTTAAACCCCAAGAGACTGTCCTCTTAAAATAAATGCTAAATAAGAAATAAAGTTAAACTTTAAAAATGTGAATCACTTTCTAACTTTAAAGAGACTATGTAACTTTTGAAAGAAGAACTTACGCAATCTCACTTTTTCCAATAAATGGTGTCGAAGAGAATCTGTTTATCATTTATCTTGCTGTTGAATAACTAATGGATTTTTTATTTTTCACATATTGCTGTTCAGTATTTTCATCAGCTCTGCTCTGTGTAGTGACTGTGAGGATAGTGTGCGCCACGTCTTAGTTTTTGACTACGTACGTGGAGAAAGTTGCAGGACGGAGTCAAAAACAATCATGAGACCTAAGTGCTGGAAAAAGCAGTTGGCCTGCATGTGGGGGGTAAAAAAGTAGCGAGACCGTTTGCCAAGGCCACAGGGAAAAGAGAAGTTGTAATGATAACACTACGAACGTTTTGCTGTGTTTTCCCGTAAGAAGTAAAAATCCAGACTCCAATATTACGTTAGGGAGGACGGCTGTCAGATCACTGTGTTCAGCATGTCTCAATATTAGGATTGAATGAAGCACAATTTATATAACGCTCGGCACACACCAATGGAGATTTTGAAACCACTGAAAGTAGGGCAGTGTTATCTGAGATAGCCTTCAGGGATCCGGCTGTCTGCACTGTCTAAATGAGAGTAAAAACCCATGTTTAGTCTGAAAGGGGTGGTTCCATTCAGTAGGTTGATAAGATTGCATGAGTATGTGTTGGAGGGGGGGAGTTTTCACACGCAAAGAGGGCGGGTTGCAAAAGCATATAGTTCGATTTTCTGCATAAACTCTGCCTGTTTGCTTTAATAAAAACAGCCTGTTGTTTAAAGTGCCACACGAGTTTGTTTGCTGTTCATTTCAAGAATCCCCAACAATGGCTTAACAATACACTCAGATGTTGCACTTTTTTCTTCTGTCTGGTGTGACCAGTAGCTGACTATTCAATTCAATTTTATTTCTACAGCCCAATATCATAAATCCCATTTGCCTCAAAGGTCTTTACAATCTGTAGAACATACGACACCCTCTGTCCTTAGACCCTCGACTCGAACAACGAAAAACTACCCAAAAAACAGGGAAAATATGATAGAAACGTCCGGAAGAGCAGCAGAGGAGGGCTCCCTCTCCCAGGACGGACAGACATGCAATAGAACAAAAGGCTCTGGTTCCCGTTCTACTGTTGGAGACTCTAGGAACCACAAGAAACCCTGCATTCTGAGAGCGCAGTGTTCTAGTGGGGTAATAAGGTACTATGAGCTCTGTAAGATACGACGGTGCCTGACCATTAAGAGCTTTATAGGTGAGGAGAAGGATTTTTAATTCTATTCTGGATTTCACAGGGAGCCAGTGCAGAGAAGATAATATTGGAGAAATATGATCTCTTTTCCTAGTTCCTGTCAGTACACGTGCTGCAGCGTTCTGAATCAACTGGAGAGTGGATTTACGTCAGGTCACCTAATGAAAGGTCACGCTTGGAAAAAGAATATAATTAACTTTGACGTGCGATTTTTACATAATGGCCATGTGTGGCCACAGTGCCCTCTACACAGCAAAACCTACATATTATTGCTTAAAGAAAGGTTCCCTAATAGAAGGAATATTACTAAATAATTAAGGACACATACAAGGTTTTTGGTGAAAGGTGATCATTGGTAGCACATTATCTGCTCTTGTGCTGGTGAAATATTCCCCTCTTGCACCTTATCGCCTCAGGTTTCTTAGCTTTTCATCTCCGAACCTGCTCTAAGTGTCACTTCCTTAAATGCTACCTGGCCACATTCCTAAGAGTGATGCCATCACCAGGGAACTCCCCAGACAGCAATACCATTTTCTAACAGAGCAGGGGAGCCTTAAAGCCACTTCAGCAATGGCTCTGCAGTATTTGTCTTAAGAAAGGGAACGGAAAGTTTGGTACGGAGATGTTTTTCTTTCATACGATGCGCACACTTGTCCTGCTGCAAATGCATTCGCCAGCTGTGCATGGTACAGCAATCTGGCAATTTGGTACTCAAACAAAACTTGACGCAGGACTGTGAAGAGCTCCTGAGATGGTCAAACTTAGACGACACAAATTACTGCTGTCCTAACTCATTATATGTGGCTTCTACGTTTTATCATTATACTTTGTTTTGCAAATGGAGTCCAATACATACAATGTTTCAGAGCTAAAACACCTCTGATGGGAATTCCACCGTGTGTTTCTACTATTTACCGGTTGCCACAACAGGTGCTGCTGCTGCACTTTGCCAGATGATTTGCAGCATCCTGCATTTGTACAATTAGCATATGTGTGTGGCTAATTGCGTTTTGCTTATTCTGTGCAATTAAGCTTCTTTTTAATTTAATGTAAATTACGGTTTTTGCTAACTTTACATATTCAGTGTCTTCATTACTTGTCATATCTACCTCACGTGGCTGCTCATTATGTTATTTTATGTAATGTCCTTCAGCAGCTCTCGGAGAGGGAAAGCTGCAGCCGTGCCAGACCTAAATTTACATTTACTTTCAGTCATTTAGCAGACGCTTTTATCCAAAGCGAGTTACATATGAGAACATTCCCAAACCGAAGGCGCAGCTTCAGGAGCGTTTTGGGGTTCAGTAACTTGCTCAAGGATACTTCGACGCATGGCTGGGGGATCGAACTGCCGGCCTTCCGATTGGAAAATCTCATCTTGATGGGCATTTCTCTTCCTTTCTTTCCTTTCTCCAACCGACAGTCGACGAAAGGTTTCTTTAAACCATGGCTTTAATATCAATCTAACCATAACCAAATAGATTTGGTTGTCTAAACGTCTCAGATTCTTAAGCACAGCGGTGGCAGATCAGGAAACATTAATTTGAGGCCTATTTGGACTCGTGGGTCATTCTGGAAACCACTGTCAAATAATCTAATTCATCATTTAGGTGTGAGGACTTGTTGCATCAAACGAAGCCGAGGTAACTGTGGTCTTCCCACAGTTATTTAAGTGCAGGTTTGACTAAGCTCGCAGCATTCAAATTAATAATAGATCAAGGAGAGACATTGGTAATAAGCAAACACATGAAGCAACAACCACATTTTGAGCCATAAATCGTAGCGGCGCATGAAGCAGCGGACCTTGACTTTCCAGCTGCACCTCCCAACAATATCTTTTGCGCAGAGGGGACAAAGAGATGAAGAAAAAGCTTGTAAGTGGACCTTGTGTTAAGACTTTCTTGTAAAAGCATTGTTTCCATTGTCAACAATGCTACAGTCATTGCTCAACAGCAATGTTAATTCCCTGGGTGGATTTTTTTTTTTTATCTTAAACATTAATTAAATCCATCCATCCACCCATATGTTCAGCACAAAGAGCAACATTTTCTGCCTGAACGTACTTGTAGGCTTCATATTATTACTGCAAGCATATTCTTATTAGAAATGGTTCCCAAATGCTGCCCTGTGGATTTCCCTGTCTCATTAATTTCAAACTTTACATGAAATGGATATTTCCATATTTGACTCCTTGGATTCTCCTTCTGCTGTCTAACACTTATGCTGTAATGAACTAATCTTTGTTGTACTTTACGTCTTGCAAAAAAATGGTTATAGATATATATATATATATATACATATATATAGCTACTGATATAGATACTTTACATTTACCTACTTTACATTTTGTGCAGGCAGAACACATCACTGCTTAGGAAAACGTCTCACATCAGAAGAAAAAGAAAAATGCAAATAAAAACAACACGAGTAAGTTGCAGCAAGAGCCCCGCGAGAACAATGGGACTAATCTACAAAATGTATATCAAGAGGAAATACAGCTAAAATAATGTTAAACTGCATCATGTGAGTTTGGATCGCTATCTTTAATGTTAATAATATAATAGTAACTGGTAAAGAGTGTCTAACAGAACCATCAGTTTAATACAGAGCGTGTGTTTTATTTAGATTTTTTTTTCTTATTCTTCTGTAGTGCTTCCACGTAATTATAGAAAAATTCAAAACCCAAATCAACCATCATTTGTGTAGCTGTCATTTCCTATCTCAGGGACTGCTGGTTTGCTGCAGGGTCTCGCAGGGCTCGTTGGTGGGCACGTGGGCAGCTGCCGTCCTCTGGCTGTCTTTTCGAATGAGTTGAATGTGAAATGATTCCTTAAGTGATGCTGACTGTTGCGCCTCGCTCATATCTTATCCATGCAAACAGATGCTTGTTAGCCACAGGGGTGTTTCGTTCCGACAAAAACAACATGAGGATGTGAGGTGTGAGCATCATACCGCCTTTAAAAAACCCAGTGGAAACCTTCGTAGAATTGGACACAAAACCCCATAAAAGACACTCTTTGTTGGAGGTTCAGTATCCCAAGTGCTTTACAGCAGTGTCATTACACTGTATGCATTTTTAACGTAGATCGAGCCAGTGGGCATGGAGGCTGTAACCTTCATACTGGATGAGGAGGCCTTTTCGAATTTCTACACGGCTGCCTGATGTGTAACATGAAGCGTGTAGGACAGAGAAAGAGTAGGAAATTCAGGAGAACCTTTTTGTGGTGTCCTTTCTCTCTTTAGCTCTGTGTAATATGGAGCTTTTTACATTTTTAGGCAGAGTGCATCTCGGCGGACATGAGAACCGTTTGGGAATCCGTGATGCATAATCCCTTTAGCAACATGCACAGGTAAAATTAGGAATGTTTTCCAACTGGCACATCCTCACTGGGATTTTTTATAAAATGAACAAGAAACATGGTATGTTTTTTTGTTTGTGTTTTACATTTAAAAATTTGGAGCGCGTAGAGACCTTCAATACATGGGTATACTTTGCTACATATGAAGGCTGAGAACCACCACTAGAGAATATAGAACAAGATTATAACCCTGATTGGACCACAATGGCTGATTTTTAAAATAGTGGCGTAGAGCTGAGAGATCTTTGTGGCTTGTGCGGTAAATGAGCAGTCAGGTGATGCGTTTCGATTAGCGCGAAAATGGATGCCGAGGAGGTGAAGCGGACGCTGGCCTCTGGCAATCACGTTTTGGTTGCACCGGCGCATAGACCGGTATAATATCTAGAATGTCATTTCTTTTTCTTTTTTTGGTGTTAAAAAGTCATGATGTTACACACTCAGAAACCGTCCCCTTTAAATTTGGTTTGTAGCCCGCCAGTAAAATCAAAGAAGAAGAGGAAGAAAGCGTGCGCACATTTGAATAATGTCGGGCTGTAAACGGGTTCGGGCTTTTAAAAAGCTCAGTCAAAATGTCCTTGTCGGGCCCGGGCCGAATAGTGTCGGGCTCGGTCCTTGTCTGGCCTAACTTTTAAGGCCCGATTACAGCTCTATAGTGGAGAGTCTGTACTAAACATATTATCTTGTCGTGGACACACAGACAGCACATGCTATCTGGTAACACTCAAGTATTTAAGAGTCAAACTATAATGATTTCATCATGTTTCTCACATGGAATGTGATTTGACTTTCACAGCCGCAATCAGGACACATTTTAAGGGAAAACTCCTGAAAAGAAAAGACAGGAGGATTAAAATAAATAAATAAATGATACGACTGCTGGGTGCCACTCTCCTTTACCTGGTTGCTTACATCGCACAGGTCACGTGTGCGACTTTGCGGCATTTAAGGTCTCCAGCTCATGCATGTGCGCGTTATGGAAATCCAGGTATTACATAAAGTCTCTGGTGGTCATCCAGGATTCCTAGAAACGCAGAAGCTTATTAGCACCGGGACTAGCTGGGCTACCCGTCACCCTCATCTTCCAAGTCGTAGGGGTAGCCAGAACACCTTCAGACGGTAGTCCGGCCAATCCGCTAGCATTCAGAATGCATTTTGTGTGCATTTACACCTTGCATTAACGTGTGTTTTTACTTATTCGCAAAACATATCCAGACGCAGAATGCATTTTAATGCAAGGTGTAAATAAAATAGAAGCATAGATACCAGTCATGTTTTACTTGCATCAATAGAAGTTTGGAAGGATGTGTTTCAGTCTTCATGTGATCATAAACTCATTAAGCTTAAATCTGTGGAAAGACACTATTCAAAATGATACCAATATATACTGAAGATTAAAAAAAAGATTGTGTAATCTGGATCCATTTTCACTGAAAATGAACAGGATTCATTGTTCTGTTCAGCGCAATAAGATAGCGCTCTAACCTGTCTTATGTCTGTGTCAACGGTTAAACAGGATGGACACCCTGCAACAAAGTCAAAGTGTCAAATAGATTTGTGTGGCTGAACTCCCTCGGAAAAGGGAAACCACGACGGATGAGCCTCCCCCGTCTTCTCACTCGCTTGCACTCCAGCCTGTGTTGGGAGTTAACCAGATAATGCAGTATCTGTTCATTGATCAGTGATCCATGCTGCTAACGGAACAGCGTGCTTCCAGGCCCTGGACAATATGCACAACACCTTGCCAGAGAAATCAAATTACATAGTGTTAAAATGAAATTAGAACACTGATAAAATATGCTTCATAATTTCCCACTTCAGCTTTTGTTAAAGTTATAAACCTTAAGATTTCCATCGTATCAGACCCAATATTTGAGTCTATTTATGGCTGGTATTTTTATCTGCTCCAGCCATTAAATGTACACTCATTAGTTACCTCTCTGTATAGTAGCCTCTAGTGTCAGCTTTCTTTATGATTGTCAATAAATTACATTCGTAAAGAAAGCTTCTTCTACTGCCCTCAAGTGGCCAACAAATGTATTAATGCGACTTAAAGAATTCCATGGCTGCATGTTACTTTACATGAAAACGATTCCAGCGGCAATCATGCTGTGACGTACCTAGATTTTAAATTTGGGGGAAAGGGAGCACTGGTATCAGGCTGGTATCAGCCAATACCCTGAGTTATGGTATTAAAATCAGTACCGAGAGAGAAAACCTAAGTAGGTGCATCCCTACTCCAGACGCAGATGGAGATGCTCATTGTTGAACTAAAGGGGGCTTTGGCTCAACTATGCAAGTCCCAGGTGTGAGCGCAATGTTGAGCAGGCTGTTGCTGAAAAATAGCATGCATAATACCCTTCTAATACCCTTCCTGGGTAGATGAAGGTTAAAAGAATTGTATCGCTGGCAGCTGCTGGCCAGTGGATCTTGAACATGTCCAACGTGCATGGAGCTAATAGAACAAGCTCTCAGAAATCCCCAGACTGTGAAATTACCACCGGTGAATGTGGCTTAGCTATTTAATTCTGTCATCTCCACTCAGTCAAGAAAAAAGCACATCTGCTTTCTGCAATATTATTAACTCTCTTAACCACCGGATTGGAAGCCCATGTTCCTCCAACTCCAGATTTCAGTATAGTGTTAAACTTTTCATTACCGCCAAAACACCCCGGAAAGTACAGCTGCCTGATCCATTTAGTAAAAAAGACACACTGGCTGGTGCACATGAAAGGAATAAACCGAACCAAAATCTCTTTATTCCTCGCAGGGAATTTAGGCAATGCAGAACATGATGTAATGATACAGAAGCCAGGGGGCTTATTAAACTTATGTCATGGAACTAAATGTAATCAACACTCGAGTTCTTTAATAAAAAAGCGTCTGGTGTCGAAACAACCTTAGCCGTATCAAACATTACGTTTTCTTTGTTATGTTATTTGTCTATGGTTCATTACCAATTGTGAGCCCTTCATAAAAAAAAAAAAAACTAGTATAGTTTCCATCCATCCAATTTAGAGAACATTTTAACCTAACTTCCAAAAAGTTGGCAAAGGAAAATGCACATTAATGCGTCTGCCCATCTACTACTGTTATGTGAATATTTGGAGTTGAGCGCATCGTGATAAACAGTTAGTGGCACTAATTCTCCATAATTCTCCAGTCAGGTGCCAATAAACCATTGCAGATTCATCGGATTTATTCACAAAGTCTGTTTCCGTCGCCATTTGTCACACTTTGCTTTTATCGATTTATCCCTTTTCCAGATCCCCAAGTGTAAGATTTTGTGTAAGCGATATGTTTTTTCCTGTGACCACTTCGAGGGGTTCTTGAGCCTCAGGTTGGGAATCACTGCTTTATGTGACAGCTAAAATCTTTCCATTTAAAGATGCATAAGTGATTGGCCAACAAGGTCAAATAAGCAGCTGCCTTGAGTTTCACTAAAGATATAATTGAATGAATTATTTCCAATCAGTTGTACACACTACAACACTGAGCCAGCTGAAAGAGACGTTTATTTAACGGCTGCATGCACTATGTCAAGAGAGGGTCAAGAGTATGCAGGTTGTCATTTCATTCATTCAAGCACTCGAAAAATTTCACCTATTAGATTCCCGCTCTCTGGAAGAAGTTGCACTAATCAGCGAGAGCAACTTGTTTGTTTCAATTTGAAAGGAAAAGCATACTTGAGATTGTACATTGTGTTAAGTTAGCGTTAAGTTTTTATTAATAATGCAGTTTATACTTTCCTGTAAATGACAGTACTCCTTTAGTTGAATCACATCTCAGCAGCAGGTGTTATTCACATTCCCTCCTTCTTTAATCAAAGTTAAACACGGACCCCCAACAGCTATAATGAGGTCACTTCTGTGTTAGCCAAAGTGGCCTGTTTGGATGCCTGACCTCTGGCACCCTGCGTTGATACATCAGCACCCTGCCTGACATCTCCAAAATAAATGTCTGTAGCTTCCAGCCTGAAATGAAATTAACTAAAACCAGAGACCTACAGGCAGTGTCACCTCACCTCGGTTCACCCACAGCCTGCAAAGCACTGAGAAAGATGCGGGCTGCAGCCTATTGTATCTCTGACAATCAAAAGCATGGGAAGGAAAAATGCTCCAACTGCGCTACAATCATTTTCAACTTCTGGGGCTGATGCTCTTAGAAGCTTACGATGAGGGTAGCACCTAATGATTATCGACATTGTCCGTTTTTCATTCTATGAATTTGGTATACTCCACAATATATGAAAAACAAAATTCTAAAAATGACCCATCTCACATTCCCAGAGCCAAAGGTTACATCTCCAAATTGCTTGTTTTGTTTGACCAAGACCCAAAAAAACATGAAGTATACCCAAAAAATCCAATTTTCCAATGATAAAAAGCAGAACATCTGATTGCGGATGCATCTTATTTTAATGGCACGATGAAGCTCATTCGAGCCTGGTTGGTTATTTCTCTACTAAAGCTCCGTTTAACAATTGCTGAGTTGTTATGTTTTTATGGTTTTTGATGGTATGTCAATGGCAGTGGATATTGGGAATTGGTTTGTATTGTTTTGGTTAATGTCCTGTTCTGTGGACCTTATTTGTATTGTAGTAAGACAAAAAGAGCAACAGCAGGAAACAAAAACTTTACCACCCCACTTTGCTAGTTTTTAATAACAATTTACTATTTCGATTTATTTCGAATCACTCAATTCGCGTCATTCGCACCACGCCATTCGTGCCGCAGAGTTTCAATTTGCGTCTTTGCATTGGCTTAACATGTAAATCACTCGTAAATCGCTTCATTCGCGTCCTGTGCGAACGCACCTTTAGGCAGCAGTGATTATTAAGATATGATACCACTGGAAGTTTGTAGAGACTACTTTTTTCATTTATTGCCCAGCCTTACGGACAGGTAGAAACTTTGGTTTGATCGTGGTGTCAGATGAAAGCTCAAGCACTCACTTGTAAACAATAGAAAGTGTGCAGTTTTTTTGTTTTGTCCACTGGGAAACATTTCCACATTGTAGAATAAATGGCTCCCTACAATAATTTCCCCCGCATGCATTCCTGACTGCACTGCAGTGGCACAAGAAACATTTCCACCTTTTCACAATTCTTGTGAAATGAAACATTCTAGTCGGAACGAAACATCTGTTTACTTCAGTGCGCCGTTCGTGTTCAGCGCTCAGGATCTCTGGAAAAGTTTTTTTTTCTAATTTTCTCAGGTACCTTATAATCATCTCAAAGGACATGAGTGAAACTCTATTCAGAGTACTTCAGGTGTTAAAACTGTTTTCTAGGGATTTCCTTTTATCCAGAGGTATTGGAAAACTACAAAGCAGCAGACAATGCAGAAGGAATTTAATTTGATCAACCAGAGCCTGAAGCTGCAGCAGTAGATGATGGATTTCCCTGTGGTACAGCAGCCCTGTCCTATAACTGGAATATGAAATTATTTTCCTCAACACATGTTCCACTGGGTCTTAATATACATACATTGGGTGTATGTGTGTGAGTGCGTAAGATGTTGGAGATGAACAGGTTCATTTGGAGTGAGCTCAGGTGGAGAACCTCTGGAGACGCCCGCAAGGCCTTTGAAGATGCTTCCTGCTCATTCACTTTGCATCACTTATGGGAATGCGTTTGCACTCACTCTGCATGAATCAATAGTCCAAGAAAGCTCGCGATGAGGTGTAACCCTGATGCGCGTGCTAACACAGCCCACCGTGAAACCATTTAAATTGCAGATTTGAAGTGTGTTTGTGCTTGAGGGTTGCGCGAGCCGGAGTTAAAGGCCATACCCTAGCCATTTTCTTTAAACGTTTCAGCCCAATTGCATGAGGCATGTTTACATAGCTGACGATCTCTTTCCAAAGCAGTACCAATTTTCACTGAAAAATACCCACGTTCTTTAATTGAGCTGAAGAGTTTATATCCATTTTCACTTGAATTTAATGTCTCCACACTCTGAATTTCCTACTGCAAGAAACATTATCACCCCAGTGTCCAGTAAACAAGGTTCCCCTGTGGCGAAGAGTAGCTGCTGCTGACCAAAGCTATCTGATCTCACAGACACAGACACAAATTACCACAGCATAGGCTTCCTGAAGGAACGTTTGTGTAGCACTCAGAAGTTTCAGGTAAATTTTGTATCTGTTTGTCTGCTATAAAGTTTTTTTTAATAGCCTGAACATAACTGCTGTTGAAAGTCATGAGTAGCTCCCTGCGGACACACAAGTGACTGACAGCTGTGCTGCATAGCAACAACAAGGTGCCCCTCATGGCAAAGAAACAAGCAGTGTGATCGGGATCAGGGAAGAGGCATCGTGGTGAGCCTCACTTTATAGACCTACTGTAAAAGGGTTAAATGGCATTGTTTCTGCTGCAAATAGTTTTTTGGAAATGAAATCTTACCAAGATTGTTGGAGCAATTATGTTTTTCCCCTCATACATTATCGAATAGCTAAAACTTTCTGTTGAAAAATACAGCTTGTCTGCTGCTCCTGGGGGTCAAACAGCTATTTTAAAATCGTGAGCTCGAGATGCAGAAGGCATCATCACCACCCCTTTGATTTCGGTTTCCAACTTTAAATATTTAACCAAGACCACAATCTATCGCAAAGCTTAGCCGAAGTGCATTGAATGCCTTCACATAAAAATGTTTAAATCTTGCTCTAGTTGCTACAAGCTGGACAACGAATGAAATACATTGTTAGCAACTATTTTACTGATATGTTCAGTATCAACATTTTGTGATTTGCCAGCTATGTTAATTGACAACATTTCGTCATTATGGTAAAAGGTCCAGTGTGCCGGATTTAGCGGCATCTAGAGGTGGAATTGCAGTTTGCAACCATTTGAGCTCCACTCGCCTCACCCTCCCCTTCCAAGTGTGTACGAGAAACTACAGTGGCCGTGAAACTCGCGAAAAACACGAAAGGCCCCATCTAGACCCAGTGTTTGGTTTGTCCTTTCAGGGCTACTGTAGAAAATTGCGGTGCAACAAGGTGGCCTCCGTAGAAGGAGACCCACTCCCTCTGTAGATAAACGGCTTTTCTAAGGTAATGACAACACAGCGATTTCTATTTTCAGGTGATTACACACTACTGAAAAACATACTTCTTCTAGAAAATTTTAGTTGAAGGGGTTTCCTATGCTGAGAAAAATGACTGTGAATTTATTGAATAAATAAATAAAAATGTTCTTCTTCGGTTCTTTATGCAAATTTTTTTAGCAGCTCAGCTCAGAGCTGAAATGTCCCTTTATTGCCTGGAAAAAGAACACTGCAGTGTCTCACAGCTCTGCACTCTGCACAAACCGCCATCAGCGAGACTCCTGCGCCGGCTCTGCTTCAACCTCCTGCTGTGATGCTCTGAGTCACCACAAAACCCGTCAGAGCTTTGCAACTGAGGAAGAAGGACCCATTCAGAGAAGGTTTGCTGAGCATGCTGTCTCCCTTTCTGCAGTCCCTGGCCTCGCATCGATCCAGTCACAACATGGAGCAGCCAGGTGACAGTACACGCCACAGGTGGTCTATGGACAGCCGGGGGTTTAGCTTGGGGGAGGCTTTATTCTCTTTTTCTCCTATTTCTCTTCACTGTTGCCACTCCTCCTTTCCTCTCACCTCGACACATGGACACATAAAAAAATCTGATGAAAAAGCCAAGTTAGCTTGCTAACATGTTATGGCTAGGTACATTTTAGGTGTCACCTGATAGCCTGAAAAAAAAACCATTACAGTTGTCAGCTTGCATTACGTCGACGTTCCTCTGCTCAGCTACCGTCATGAGCTTTGGGTCATGATCGAAAGGACAAGATCCCGGATACAGGCGGCCGAAATGAGTCTCCACCGCAGGGCGGCTGGGCGCTCCCTTAGAGACAGGGTGAGGAGCTCGGTCACTCGGGAGGAGCTCAGAGTAGAGCCGCTGCTCCTCCACATCGAGAGGAGTCAGCTGAGGTGGCTCGGGCATCTGACCCGGGTGCCTCCTGGACGCCTCCCTGGGGTGGTGTTCCGGGCGTTTCCAACCGGGAGGAGGCCCCGGGAAAGACCTAGGACACGCTGGAGGGACTATGTTTCTCGGCTGGCCTGGGAACGCCTCGGTATTCCCCCGGAAGAGCTGGAGGAAGTGTCAGGGGAGAGGGAAGTCTGGGCGTCTCTGCTTAGACTGCTGCCCCCGCGACCCGGCCCCGGATAAGAGGGAGAAGATGGATGGATGGATGGATGGATGGAAGCATTGCATTACGAATCGTAGACTGCACGTTAGGGAAGTACCATTTGTGTGCGATGGAGACAGAGTATTTGACAGGCCTTACAACTCTGTTGCTCTCTCCATCTCATGCTTTGCCATGTGACCTAAAATTATTATTGCTCATTTGATTGACAATTCTGCCTCTTCTCCATACTGATGGACAGATGGACTCACAGATTTAGACACTCCAGATACAGCCAGACAGCGTGTGTGTGTGTGTGTGTGTGTTTCTGAGTTGGGAAAAGACACTGAGTGATACAGATGACAAACTGGGACTAAAGCAGTTATATTCAGATGATAATCTTCCTGTCAGCTCTGTCCACGTTCCCACTCACCGAATCCAAGAGGAAAACTGTTCGCTTGGCTGTCAGTCCATCTGCTTGTTTCCTTGCACCTCACAGCGCTCTTTAGCGCTTCGACACAGTTTCTCACTATAATACGAGCGGGCTTGTTTCATGTGTTGGTTCAGAAACAGAGAAAAGCAGGAACACAGATTCTCAGATTTGGTCAGATTCGTATTCCTATATACTTGTTATTATGGATATGTACACGTGCAAAATGAAAGGTTGCCTTTCTTGCCTGTCTTTGCATAAGTTCTCTCACAAACGTTTTGCATATTTGTGACCAATCACGGAAAGTCACCGTCAAAAAAGCTCAAAAGGGAGAAAACGGCCTCTAAAGATTGTGCAGGTCTCACCTGTTCTCACCTGCTGGGAGTGACAATAGGGCTCATTTACATCTCATTTAGAAAACCTTACCCCCTGTAAAGCTGCATGATTGCATAGCAACAACAGATGCGACGGGAAAAATCCGACTGCATACTATTAATAATAAAGGATAATGTGTATTGTAAATGCCAGTAATTTATCTTTTTTGACTTTTATAAAAATGATTTAGAGGCTGAAATATATGAGTTTTATCTTTTTATAAAACCTTTTTTTGTCAAAACTCTATTTGAACTTGTGCATTGTAGGTAAGATGTTGCAAGACACTCCTTCAAACCCCTTGCGTGTCAAAGATCGCAGACGGCCCCAGGTTACTATTGTTCAACATTGACTGCTCGTTAAAAAAATCACTCTCTTACTTTTTTCAGATTCACAAACTTTTAAGGATTTAAAGAACCCGTGGGAACCGTGTTAATATGAGAGTTATGAGACAGAATGTATTGTAGCACTTCCTCCACCTCTGGCACATTCAATTCAAGAATGCTAACAGGCAGGTTTATGTGGGCTAAGTCATTCACACCTGTCAATTCAAGAAACTGAAGCATTGTTAAAATTAACAGCAGATGTTAACATCACCATCTAAAAGCCCATTAGAGTAATGGGGTTTTTTGGCCAGTGATACGATGCTAACAATTACAATTAAAACAACAGTCCTGAGCTAGCTAATAACAATAGGTAGGTAAGGGATAGGGATATTATTCAGTCTTATTATGCCGCCTTCAGCGTCGCTCAGATCGTCTTCAGAATCAGTGAGCGCTTGTTCGGAAGCATCCGGCTCGTCAAAGAAGTACTTCAAAACATTTTCGGTGTAACGGCCATGGTTCCGCTCGTCTGCGATAATCTTTGCGGCGTCCATCTTCATTGAATTTTGATATCACCCAGAGCCGGCTGCTGGAGAAATCAACAAGTGAGCTTCTCCGCCTTCTCTGAAGCTATCATAATTATGAATCTGATATTTTTTAAATGGATGAAATGATCGATGAAAAGATTTTGTTTTATGCACTGTTGAACTGGTCAATTGGAATTTAGGGTTAACAAATGTCACATTCAGACTCTTTAAAATGCCGTTATTCAGATCAAATGCGGAGAGGGAGGCTGAATGAGGAGCGGGCTAAGGGCCTCGTACATCTCATTTGGGTTCTGCTGCTTGATTAATGTGGCCCTTCATTTCAGATGGGGTATTCACCAAGAATCCTGATGAGACAATCAGATTTCCACTGTAACATTATTCCTACAGCACAATGAATGAATGCACTTTTTAAAGGGCCCATTGTTTTAATGATGGATTGCACACTGCATAGTCAGAAAATTGAACACATTAGATATCAAGTTTTAACAAGATCATGGAAGTTTTGTAAGCTCTGCGCTTTATGAATATGATGAAAGTTGAGGACATGAACCTACTTGCTCTCCGTGTTTTTTTATTACTGTACGTTACTGTTTGTCTTTACACCTGAATTAAATGGCTGTGTAATGTCAAACAGTCAGTTGTTACGCAGAATTCACTAAGAGTGAAAAGCTCGCTCTGGCGTTTGGTAGGTAGTGTAAAGTTGACTTGTCTAAGCTGCAGAGTTGGTGGCTGAAGGAAGAGGAAGCAGGCATTTTACTCAACTAAAAAAAAGAGCAAATGTAAGTCAATAATTCACTCTTTGTCATTCACAAACATGACTCCAGTGGGATGTTAATGTAGATCTGTGTCTGCTGGATGTGCAAAATGCTAAAAGACATAACAACTTCATAAGTCAACGGTAAATCGAGTTTGTTTTGGAATCTTTCCGCCCCCTTAAGGTCAGTCAAACTGGTTTTGTTTTCCTTTTCAGCTGCAGATGGAGGTTGAAGTCCTTCTTTAAGGGCAACGCAACGCTTACTAAAAGAACATAGCATCTAGCATTCAATGGTAACATACTGTAAGCACAAGAAATATGGGACTCCCTTACGCGACTGTGCTGTCAAAATTCAAGGAGTCAGCACTTATCAAAACCATTCAACGCCTTAAGATCTCTACTAGTAGACCCTAAAAGAGGGAGGAGGGACACAGGATGTGGCTGAAGGGTGAATGGGCCCTTTGAAGAGATGTGTTGTCAAACCACAAGAAGTTCTCTTACTGTAGCCTGACATTCAAACATTTCGTTGACCCCTGCCATGTGGAGGCAATACATATCGACAGATTGCGAACTGTATGTGTGTAATCGTATGGCTTTGCAAGGGACATGGCAAGGTGTCCTCAAATACATCACTGTATACTCTGATATACAGACAGAGAAAATACCACTTTGCTTTGCATCACGGTGTTCTTAACCCAATGAGTCTGTTTTTTTATTTACCTCTGGTTTAATCCATTATAGTACATATTAATGTGTCAGTAGATTTGCACAGTGACAGCAAATCATAGAAATAGAGAAAACATGTGATTCTGCTAATCTGTCCAGTTAGCATACGTTTGATGCCAAGCGTTCTCCTTTAGTACCTCTGTTCTCTAAGGCACACAAAAAAGGACTGAAAGCTTTCTTAAACCTTCAGAAAGTAGCACTGTCAGATGTAATGTGTTTGTTTGATCGAGATGGCGCAATTTAAGGGTGGAAAGAAAATGTATTTTTTATCAGTACAGCCAGCTGTGACCCTACTGTGAAACACCGCCAGCCCAGGGAGCAGCAGCTGGCAGGTGAAAAGTCTAGTGACTTCACTGATAAGCACACCTTTAAATCACAGAGGGAGGACTAATTAGTGAAATCACCTGTGTGGTGATTGGTTGTGAATGAAACCTTGCACCCGCTCAGCTTTAATTTGAGGGCGTTTCACGTGCATATTGGGCGAATAATAATAATAATACAGAGTCCCCCAACAATCCGAAACACAGACAATCAAGGGGATGTCATGGCCAAACAATCTAAATGCAAAAAAGCCCATTACAGGCTTATCAGTGCATTATCAAGGAACATACCAGTTTGTGCTGATGTGGGACGGGGAACTCAATCAGTCATTGATGGTAAAAGATTTGACACCAAATACTAAATATTATTTCATAAATGTTCATTAACAACATTTACATATTTCCAACATTTTGGTCCCCTAAAATAATATATAAAAAGGGCTTAGTTGTTCATCTTATGTGGAAGTTAACACCCTAAATTAAAGTCTAAGGTCATGACTCCAGTCACTGCTTCACTTCATATACAAAGTGCTGGAGTACAGAGCCAGTGCAACAACAAATGGGTCGTTGTCCAAATACGTTCGGACTTCGTTGGGAGGATGAAAGAGGTGGACCATGGATTTGTGCTGTTCATTGCAGGTTTTCACCACACTGTCAGCTTCCTATGAAGCATAAACCAGGATTTAATGGACTGGGAGTTATTCTGTAGCTGTCCAGTAGCAGAGATTGCACCTCTACTTAAGTCTTACCATATTGTTCTTGTGAATGAGTGGAACCGTGCATCATGGTTCGCTGCTGCAGCTAAGACACTTTAACATTCAAGGAATTTGCAAACTGGGATGCCAGCTTGCGCGTCACTCTTTCACTCACCCCATGTGGCCTCTCTCATCAACAAGGGATCTTTCTGCATTGATGTGATTCATTTACTGCAACATTCTCAAACCTGGGGTGCCAAAACCCCATGATTGACTGGAGTTTCTACAAGGTTCAAACTGCCACATATGTTTTTTTTTATTAATCATAGTTACATGAGCAACTTGCCCACAACCTCCTCATCCATTGCTCTCACATAAAACAAAAACTGTACCTCTGGTGCCGGAAAACAGCTTTATTAAAGATTCTCTGTTGTGAGGCGTCAGCTTTGGGCCACTTTTGTAAACCACAGCAGCTTTAAAGTGGAGTGACAGAGTAAATCAATCAGCAGAGGAGCTTCTGACTTAATGTTGAGCTGACAATTTGATTAATTAAATGCAGATTCCAGTTGCTTTATGACTGATAAATCTAATCTTGCAGCCACTACTGAATAGAACCTTTGATGCAGGTTTTGAATTTCAAACTTGTGTCTGGTGCATCATAATTTAGTCAGGTACTCTGGGTGTGTGTGTGTGTGTGTGTGTGTGTGTGTGTGTGTGTGTGTCTTTTGATAAACTCTCGCCCAATTTAATTTATCCATCCATTAATTTTTTTAGTTAATTGATCAAAGTTTAATGAAAGTTCACGCTCCTAGTTTTCGAATCAGAGCAAAGAGATGTTGAGAGTGGGACTAGTTTCGATTCCCCACCCACCCAATCAAACACACTCTGTCTCGCATTAGAAAGGAGGGAGTATCTCATCATGTTCTCAATAACTTCATCTCACAGGGAAATATGAGTTATTTGTAGGAGGCGTATTAAATATATGGACTGTTTGGACTGGAGGTTTTTGAAATTAAATTAAGCAGAACAAGAAATTGCAATTTTTTTACTTATATGATGAGAATCCAATTGTTTAATGCTGTTGCTGCCCATTTGTGTAGGATTTGAAATTTCCTAGATCCTAAATGTTACATTTTAAGCCACTAATTTGCTTCGCAAATCATTTGAGGGACGTATTGCTGCTTACTTTCGTCTCTGCTTGGATTCTTCTGCTGATATTCTTGTTTTTTCTGCTAGACATTATGAGCAATGGCTCCTGGATACTTATAAATCATTGGGACTGTAATTTATTCAGATAAAGTAAGCCATTGGCATAACTTCAGCACTTTTATGACCTCCTCCTATCCGCCTATCAACAGGACAAGCCTGCACTACAGTGACTGCACACCTAGCTAAAGCTAATTAGCAGCCTTTTCCACGGGCGACCTCCAACACACTTTTACAGAAAATTGCAGTGCTGGAAACCATCGGTTCCACCGGTTAGAAGTGAATGGACTTTATGGTAATGACACCACTTTACCATGGACTCAAAGCAGTGGACAGGAGCATGCTAGCAAGAAACAGGATTGCTGTGTACCGGGTAATAAATCTAAAAGTGGTAGTCCTCCCTGCAAATCTCTTGGTGCAAAGCCTAAGAGAAAATCATTTCTCTGGGAGGGCGAGTAACAGGCAGAGCCCAGCGCCCTGAGATGTGTGATGCGACTGGCTGGTCTGAATTATCATCCAGGCAGAGCGCCTCCTCAACCCCTGTCCTTAGTAGGACACAGCCTTGGACAGCCGCGAAAGGGGGAGTTATCAACAGACCTCCCCAACAACCAATTGTGCAACTGCAGAACAAATTTGCTCCACTGTCGCAGGACCCTGGATTTCTGCCTGATGACCTGGATAGCCTCTCATCTTCACACTGCCGGGGGAGTTCTGAGCGTAAATCAGAAAGTAAAAGGCTACAGGGAAAGCTGAAGACTGGGCCTCAAACTCTGATTGTGGGTGATTTCGCTGAAATGCAAGAAGCATGTGCAGTAGGAACACCAGAATACTCTGCTTTCCCAAGGATATGGTCTCTGACTTGACAGGAAGAATCCTGCATACCTTGGCTGCACATCCAACTGTGGAAAATATCCTACTTCACAGAGAGGACCAATGATGTTGAGAAACAACAGTCTGAAGTGCTTAAACGAGACTTTATTGATCTGGTGAACACAGTCAGTGCTCTGAATGCTGAGGTGTTTATCAGTGGCCCTCCACCACCAGTCAGAAGAGGAGTTGAGAGATTCAGCAGATTGTTGGCGCTGAACACATGCACCGTCCATTCAGTGCACTTTATCGACAAATTCAACTTTTTCTGGGAGCGCAGACATCTTTTTAAAGCAGATGGACTTTGCCTTCACAAGTCAGAAGTAAAACTGTTCATCTCTAACCAATTTTACTTCCTGCGTCACCCATCCGTTCCCTCTGCCAAGGACAAGATGCAACAGGAATCAGAAAACTGATGTAATTGTTTTTGGAGCCAAGGAGGAAAGAAAGTCAGCACTCAGCTTCAATTGGTAGGCTAATGTTAAAAACCCCAACCCAAGCCAGTCATGGACTCAGACCTGAATTTCAACAGCCACATTAAAAGAATTACAAAGTCAGCCTAGTACCAACTTAAATATATTTCCAGATTCAAAGGATTTATGTCTCAGCAGGACTTGGAAAAACTTGTCAATGCATTTATCTTCAGGCGACTCGACTGCTGTAACGGTGTCTTTACAGGACTCTCTAGTAAATCGATCAGTCAGCTTCAGCTGATTCAGATCGCTGCTGCTCGCGTCCTCCCTAAGACCAAGAAAGAGGATCACATCACTCCAGCTCTGAGGTCTTCACACTGGCTTCCTGTCTGTCAAAGAATTGCTTTCAAAGTACTACTGTTGGTATATAAAGCACTGAATGGTTCAGGGCCACAGTACATTTCTGATCTCCTGCAACTTTATGAACCAACCAGCCCTCTCAGGTCGTCTGGGATCAGGTCTGCTTCCTGTCCCCAGAGTCAAAACTAAACGTGGAGAAGCAGCGTTCAGTTTTTATGCACCACATATCTGGAACCAACTACCAGAAATTTGCAGGTCTGCTGCAACTCTCAGTTGTTTTAAATCAAGGCTGGAGACTTTTCTGTTTGCTGCTGCCCTTTATTAAACCAAATAATAAAATTAAGTAATTTCTAACACTGCACTGTAACTTTTACTCATCTGATTTAACTTTTTTAAATTTTCTATTTAATTCTTTTTACGTCTTTTAAATGTTGCTTTTATTTTTTATGTAAAGCACTTTGAATTGCCTTTCACGTCTTTATCGGCCAAAGTCACCAAATGTTCATGCTGAACGTACCTGCAAAGCAAAACAGATTACTCTGATGTAAATATCATTCCTAGGAGACAGGGTTACATTTTTCGACAAAGAATAATTTGAATGTTGCTGTAACCACACAACAATTCTACACATTGTGGTTTAAAGGAACGAGAAATGCTACGCTAAACCTCCCTGACCCTAACTTAACCTGCAAAAACAGTAATCTTGACTTCAGCAAACTAACAAATGTGGCAGAAACTGATAGATTCTTATGACAAAAGCTGTCATTTTTCATAGGATGTGGTACAGATGAGTCGTTAGGCCATGAGAGTATGCTGTGTTCGTGCATACACACTAGACAAGATTGGGCTGCGCTTCTAACTAATAACATGGGATTTTTCCATGTGATTATATCTCATGTACCCTATTTCTCCGAGTTTGATTTCCTTGCGTTTAGTCGAGAAGGTGACATGCTGTTATTCTGTCACAGATGCCTGTATAAACTCTATCATTGTGCACAGCAGAAGGACACCAACTGTCCTCCCCTGTTGCTCTCTGACCTTACGTCAGGACTCTCACGGTTGTCCAGCTCTAATGGAGTCAACACGGCGGCCATCTGTCAGACAGCCTGTGGGATGTGATGTTGCGTGGGCGGAGAGCTGGCTTGGTGTAATGAGCCAGAAAAGCAGCGACAGAGGAGAAGCCATGTGGAGGAATCTTGCATCCATCTCTGTCTGCAACAGGTCACCTGGCGACCTTCACGGGCCAAACCCTGAAATCTCATGCGTTAAAAGGCTTCAAAACAACAAGCTCAGGATGAGTTTATGTCTTCATGTTTACCCGTAAACCACAGAGTCAGGGTGCAGCCTGAAATAGATCAAATAAAATGTTTCCAAGTGTCCTTCGAGCCCTCGGTAACAAAACAGAGATCACGGTAGACTGTGCAACGGATAAAGTGCGGGGTGCACTCCCCATTATCCCCCATATGTCACCGTGAATACTGATAGAAACCGCATCTCCCAGTCTGTGAGGAGAGTGGTCTCCACGGTGATCCTCCACAGACGCCTATATAAATTACACTTTGGAGTACGAGTGTAATGCCACTGGGATTTGTTACTTTTTCAATACTAGTAATAGTACTAATGTTCATATTGTGCGTACATGTAGCGGGTATTCTACTTCATGGGCACGAAGAATGCTGCAGTGGGTTCGTACAATTATTATACTGATCCATATTTTATTATATCCCTTCTGTGTATACACACACAAAACTAACAAATGAGCTAGATCCCACCCACACTCAAATGCAACTACTGTGACCTTTCTGACCTCTCTCTCTTTGCATGGCCACACACGCGCCGAGGACACAGACCTCATTACTACTTGCAGTCACCGAAGACGCAAAGATACAGCGATGGAATCTGGGAAATGTGGTCCAATAGCAAGCGAAGGTATCAGGATGAGCTAAACCGTTATCTTCATTTCCCAAATTCTCACTTTGTTAAGCATATGCAATGAGTTGTAAGATTAGCATAGACCCTTAAAGGAATGGGGCAGTGCGTTATGTGTGTGTGTAGCGAGTGTGTTGTTGAGCGAGTGACCGTAGCGCTCCCACCAGAATTAGCTTCATCAGCTACAAAAGGGGCCAGCAGTCATTCATTTTCAATGGGAGCTGGTCACGAGAGGCTTCCGACACCATGGCAGCTGCGAGCGGCGGCGATGTCAGCGACCAGAGCGACAGGTTGCAGTAGAGCCGAGCTGAACGTTATCGTTTGTTCGCTGTAGTGTTTGTCTTGTTGTATTTAGATTTATTTGTGTTTATGGATTGAGCTTCTGTTCTTGTATGTTATATGTTGTATGGTGTTATTGGGCCCCCTCCTAAAAGCTTTCAGTAGCTTCTTTGGGGTTGCCCCTTTTTACACACAATAACCTTTTTGTAACTATTGTTTATTTTTTCTTTAAATTGATGAAGTGTGTGAAATAAATTCTTCCGCGACACACTGAGGCAACGACCAATTGCAGATCGGGGATTTGATTTTCTCTCCCCTGCAAACGCCTCCCTATGTACTGAAGTCCCCTACTGTACTGGTTTCCCAGAGTTTCCCGTCCCTTGGCGGGGGCTGGCAGCGAGCAGCCAGCAACTAGAGGCGCTCGTGAAGCTTTTGGTGGGAGGAGCACAGTGAGAGCGAGGCGTGTCAGAAACTGAGGGTGAATGCACAGCTGTAGGTTAAAGTGTTTCAGTTAAGAAAAGCTTCTCAAGACCAAGTAAAGTCTCGTCTGTTGTATCCCAACTGCTGGAAAAGTGAAGGGGGTTAGCCCCGTAGTAAGAATCGACTTCGGCCCTGGACGAAAACAAACATTTTCCCTGTGCTTCCCAGCTATGTCTGGAACCTGAGCAGGAAAGTCTAACAAAAGGTTCAGACCACTGAACAGGATACATAGGGGCATAAACAAAACCTTCAAAAGGTGTAGTGTGCATCCCCCCCCCCCCCCGGATGGTTTGTGCCCGAGACACACACACAGAGAGCATCCATTTCACAACAGCAGGGTGTTTACAGTGCAGAGCAGGGAGCAAGAAGATATGAGGCTGCATCATTATCCCTGAAGGAACAGTCTGCTGCAGATTTTAGTTTAGTTTTTTTTTTTGGCAGGGGGGGGGGGGTTCTTATCCGACTTTCTTCTCTTACAATTCTGCCACCACACCTCTGCAC
>WNGW01000031.1:1844114-1876043 GCA_011952105.1 Coreoperca whiteheadi
GAAACATCTAACATGAGCTGTCCCTCTGATGGACTCGTTCCTGATCCTGTCCATCCTCGTCACTCCCAAAGAGAACCTCAACATCTTAAGCTCTGCCACCTCCAGCTCTGCCTCTTGTCTTTTCTTCAGTGCCACTGTCTCTAAGCTGTACAACATCGCTGGTCTCACCACCGTCTGGAACACCTTTCCTTTCATTCTCGCTGATACTCTTTTGTCACACAACATTTCAAGAGAGAGTCTCTCCTTGGCCAATATGTTTGTAAAGAGCTGATGGTGGCACTAGAAGAAAGTCAGTACAACATGTTTCGTTTCGTTCTATTTTGTTTTATTAGTAGCATTATTATTTTTGCTTGCTCTGGACCAGTGTTGAGTGGAGCAACAGAATGCAATTGTCATGCCAGTGGGGAACTCTGACCTGATCATTAGGAACCATTCTTTGTCCTGCGAAGGTTCAGAACACACAGGCCACGCTCTCTTGTCTGTTATGATTGCGATGATGTTCTCCCACTTGCTTCTCCTTCCCCGTGTCATTAAGACTCCTAAAGACTGTTTGCTCACACAGCTGGCCTGTTATGGCGTCGAGTTTCCTGTTTGTTCTGGCTTTGATTCTCCACTATCTGGCAGGTGCTTCCACACTGGAGCTCTTCTCCAAGCTCTGTGATTCTCTCTGGCATGGCAACGGTGGGACTTGCCGACTTGTTCACTTTGGCTACGCACGGTTCTCCGTGGTTGGAGTCAAACCAGCGATGCCGAGGAAAACAATCGCCCAGTTATTGCAACTGTAATAACCCTGCGAATGTATCTCACAGCGTTACCCACAACATAGCCGAACAGGAAGAACTTCCTGCTGCCAACGATCTTAGGCCTCTGTCTTAGAAAAACACTGAACTCAAGCAAGTTTCATGTGTTTGTGAGTTGATTTTCACGCCTTAGCAAAATAAGTAGAACAGAATGGCTGCCTGGAGGGTGTAAAAAAACACGCAAAACTAAATTACAGCAGTAAATAGTTGATTTGTAGTTAATGGACTGAAAATGCAAAAACACCAATGTTGACCTTGTTATGTAATGTAAACTCTGATCTCTGCTTTGAAGCTGACACTGTTTATGGCCTTCGCTCAGCTGAAGAGTGAAGAGCAGTCTGGCTCCTGTACGTGAGTTGCTTTTGGACGTGTGCCTATTTGGAGGCAGGCTGAACACAATATATAGCATGCTGAATAAATCTTTTGAAAGACGGAGGTGATAGAGCATGTGTGTGTAACCAGCGAGCAGTGAGTAACCGGCTGCCGCACAATGAGCTGCACTTTCTGCCCGTCGCAGTCTAAACACAGTTGTCAATCTGCAGCTCCAAGTCTGCAATTTACTGACCCAGGCTGAATGGGTTTATGTAAATATAACAACAGGTATTTAACTGAGTCACTGAGCCTCAGACAGACTGCTGAGGAGAAAAAATAATTCGCTTCACAGCCAGAAGGATGAAAACAATATGCAGAGTGAGGGGCAAGCTGTTAAGTTGAAGGGGTGGAAACAGGAAGGATAAGGTGAGAACTTTAAACACGACTTTGACACAGTTTGACAGTAATGTCAGGGATCAGTAACTCAGATCTCTCGTGAATCTGTAGCTTAAGCATTGAGCACATCATTTACATACTTTGATTATTTATCAAGTACACCATTGACATGTGTAGCTGTCCACAGGCTATATAGCTCACAGACGTCCCAATTGTTGAAATACACAAACAGAGCTGCAGCCTGCCTTAGTTGTAACTTTAGCAACATAATTACATCCTGAGAAGAGTTGTTTCCCCAGAGCTGAGGGCTTTCAGTATTCAAGTACACGTAGGTTTACTGCCACGAAGCATTTGTAAAGAGAAACAAATTATAGTTCACGCTGGAGCGCAGTGCCGAATAAAAGTATTGAGATTAATTAAAAAACATCCAAACCTCAGGCTAGACAAGGCTGCACTGAAACGGTGTGTTCATCGTTATTGTTCATGTCCTTGATATGGGCGCGTGTGAATATGTTTTTATGTGGTCACAGCATAACATGGCTAAGGGGCAGGGCAAATTAAACTTTTAAGTGTTTAAAAGAAAAACTTTTAGAATGAAGGCAGAAGCCGTGCTACATTGTGTCCAAGAATAATTCAGTTCAGGGCCGACACTAATGAAATGATTGCGATCATGAAAACATTGAAAAGTCCAACAAAAGTCATCCCTTTTTGCCTTCGAAAATCTGTACCAGAGTGGTTATGAAAGTGAGTGTTAACATCTTCTTCTAATTGAAAGGAAGGGGAAGGAAAGGAGAAATATCACTCATTTGCCTTCAAGCTGGGAGGTGGGCTGGTGTCTGTGTTTGCAATGACTGCGATGCAACGCAAAAACACTTGGTAAATATGCAACTTAAAGACGGGCAGTCTTTTGTTAGCAGTGGAATAAAGACATAATTATTTAGCACCATTTAGCATCTAGATTGACCATGCATGACATTTGCTGATACATTTTTAGCTGTTTAAAAATGAAAGCTGATCGGCTAGTTTTCTATGCAGCCTGCAAAAGAATGTCAGCAGTGCAGCTTTCCCCCAATGAATACTCGCTCAGCAAGCGGAGATGCAAGATGTGCCCATGTTCCTGCTATATATGAGGGAAGCATAATGTACTGTAAGCTGCGTTCTAAAGTCTGAGGATTTTTTTGTTGTTGTGTCTCAGGCTGCTGTCTGAAGACCAAAAAACATTGGCATCCTGACTGGAATATGCACAAACAAGGCGCAATGTCATGGAAACCCTTTTGGGTGCTTTTTTTTTTTGGGTGAGAGCATGGGACATGTTATTTAGGAGGACTCAGATTTCAGGCAGCCAGAGGACGCGTTACATCACCTGCGAACACCCTTGGTGAAGAGCTCCAATCTCCCTTTTTAAACAGCGAGGTGGATTTGACCCGAACGCGTCCACCCAGCTCCCCGGTGACCCGAGCCTGCCGCTGCGACACGGCCCTGATTTTCCATTAGCGCGCGGCGGCGGGGCCATTTACAGCAGCAACGCCCTGTGGGGAAGCAGGTTAGCTGTATTATCATTCAGCCGATTAGGTTATGAGCCGAGCGGGCCTGTCACACCTCTCCTGGCGTCCAGGACTGAGCGAATCAGAGGCCAGCAGGAGCGTTTGGTTATTAATCAGCCTGGCAGCGAGCCTCTCCCCAGAGAGTGAGAAACTGCACCGTAACCAGGAGTCAATACATTTTTTATTTGAGGATTCCTTTAGTCCTACCTCCAGCATGCGACTGATGCTTCTGTTAGCCTGGTAAACACACGCGCTAATAAGTTGCTTTTCATTGTGACCTATTTCTGCGCACATATTTTCCAGATATGAAAGATAAAAGTCGACACTAAAGAAGGGCTCAGACTCAGTCAGGGCAGGATTCAATTTGCATTTTTTGTTTTCATCTGTGTTTCCATTTCATGCTGTCTGATGTTCATATCATAAAGGAGTGGGTGCAATTTGCAGCGCCATCATATGAAGGCGGTGAATGTGGAGCTGGATGTGTTCGAAATGGTATTTAAATGACAGTGGGTCTCTCCCCCTTTTGTAAAGCTGGCGCGACACAGTGCATTACACATACAGTCTCTCAGTAATTGTGAAGATTACCCGCCATTCACTTCTGATTGTCTCTGCATCTGTTTAGAGCTCGAGATTGTCAAAGTTTCAATCACTCGTCTTTTCACACAGCACTCACAATGAGGAGCAGAAAGTGAATGAAAATATTCTATTTCATCAAACTGCGTGGCAGCCTGTCACTTCAAACTAATACAGAGCAGCACGGCGATCAATGAGCGTGTCTAGCATCATTTCTCAAAGCCTGAATTAACTGTGTGGGAAAGGCCCACTGTCGTAGATTGCAGTGATCATCAAAACGCACGCAGCCATTCAGAGTTACAAGGCAAGAAAAAGAACAATGGCAAACGACAGTTTTCCTTCATGTTTATCTTCATTTTTTTTCCATCAAACTCAATCTCTGATATTTCTTTCACTTTTATAGCCGCACATTACGAAAGCAGAGGAGGTTCTGATGGGATTCAATCCCAGGCAGGCAGAAGGCACATTAATTAAAGCTGCAATGAGACTTGTACTCAAAACAGAAAGATAGCATTATCTTTTGAGAAGTAATGATTGTTTACCATTGACTTCGGGGCGGCCATGTTCAGTCATGTTCAACTAAACAGAACTGGCGTTTTGGAAAACATACTTCCAACGTTCAAGAGAGCTTTATTGTCATTGCCTCTGACAAGAAAATTACAGTTTCATCTCCCATCAGGTTCCAAGATGTGAAAATCAATATAAGTACAGTTTAAGTACAAAATAAGAAATTAAACAAGTTCCGAAAAAAAGTCATTGAAAAGAGGAGAAAAAACTGTTAAGATAGAACTGTCAAATATTTTGCTTAAATATCAAAAAATATATATCTTATGGTTATAAGAGTTATGAAATAATAAAAATAGTTATAAATGGACATGGAAGTGTGAAAAAATGTCAACATATTGCACTATAAATCTCTATGCATAATGGACACATGAACTCCACCCACACCATGTTAATGCTGCTCGACTCTCACGTATGACCAACGTCTGTGCCACACACAGCTTCAATTAATGCATTATCCGGAAAATAAAGTCTCTATTATTGTCACTAGAGTATTGGGAGAATAACAGTGAGCACTGGTCTCATAAATGTATTATTCTTCTAATAAATTATAGTAAATAGGTTGAAAAAGGGCTTAGTGGTGGGTCATATGACATTCCTCGGTGCATTAAACTGTAGGTGGGCTCTCTGCCAAAACAGCACATTTTGTCCAAAAAAAGTCAATATGTTGTTCTTTTTTTCGGTGCCTCCTAAACCCCAACATTTCTTCGCACAGGTTGAATCACCCATTTTCTTGTAACACGGGTTAAAATGACTCATCTAGTTCACCACAGCGTCATTTTGTGCCACTGTGACTTAAGTACACAATCGAAAAGCTTTTATATGAATATCAGCATATTTGCAAGTGTACTATGGACGTCTGAAGCCGCAGAATATATGTATTTATGAACAAATATATCAAAGCTAAAAGCTTATGTTAAGACAAAACATTTGGTGAAATAAAATGTCTGACTTCCAGATGACTAATATGGAGAGTCAGATAATTAGAGACCGAAAAGTCCATGGTTAGTGCAATTTCTGCAGTGGCTTCCACTGTTTGTTTGTTTGACCTTGGTGACACTAGACAGCCAATAAGATCCGACAACTCATACCCAGGATTGGATTTGCCACTCGGGTTGATTCCTCACTATGTCAATAAAAAAGTGAAATTGCCAAATGATCTTTGGGCCTCAGCAGCTGCTGTCCTTTGTGGGGAAATCCTAGCTTGCTGTGCAGGTTTCATCCCCAGACCGAGTGGAAATGATGAGATTGTTTGACCTCTGTTTCATCAGATGTCCAATAGGATGTCTGCGCTCATACCCAGGTGCTGAATCAAGGCCAGCCCTGGCGTGGGCACACCATGCATGTAGCATGAATGATGATCAGACAATCCTATCAATCTTTGCTTCATTATCACGGAATTGCATTAGCTGTGGATTACACTTATCTTCCTATCTGTCATAAATCAAATCTTCATTCATTTGACAACACATGCACAGGATTTAGAAAACCCGCTGCTAATACACACAACACAACGAAATACAGAAACGTGCTAAAAACACAAAACAACAACGGAAGGGTTTCCGGAGGACACCGAAAAGCTTTGTGACTCAAGAAGTCGGGTCCATATTATCTGTTCATTGTTTTTCTGTTATTTTGTTTTGCACTCTTTCTCCACTTGGCGCATCTGCAGCGTGCACTCACCTCGCACGCAGATTCAAAGAAAGAGTTTGTAAAGCATTTTTGAGTAAGGTAGATTTGAAGGAATTTGACGAAAACAAATGTTGGGAAGCTACTTTTACTCAGAGAGAACACCAGGTTCATCAGTGAAAGCAGACGGACTGTAGCCGCTTATGAACGTTGGAGTGACCAAGTGCACACAGATATCGTTCCCTACAGTCTGCAGTCTTCGTCCTCACATGTGCGTTTTTAAGCACGGGAGTTTAGACAGTTATCCTGTGATGCACTATTACCCCTTTTCCACCAGTATGAACCGGGTGCTGGTTCGGAGCCAGTGTTCGGAGTTGGTGCGAATGACGAGCCTTCTAAGTTGTGTTTCCACTGGCTACAGAGCCAGATCTTACTTGACCGTATACGTCACATCTTTCCCAGGAACCCTAGCGCGGCAGCGCCGAACACAAACACCGTCAACAATCGGGGACGTTGCGTTGCTATTTATGTTCGCCGTAGTTTGTACAGACGGAGGTTACGAGCGAGAGTAACGGTACGTACATGACATTTATTTTTAACAATAACATGTCAATACAGCTCGTTGATCTGACAAGCTCAGGTCGGACAGCGGCATCTTGTGACCACGGTCGTCAAAGCAGCTTCATTAGTGACTTAATACCTGTGAGCTAATTTGGGGATGTCTTTCCAAAACACAGCCTGCCAGCTTTTGGTGAAACAGTTCGTCAACATCGAAGCTGAGGTCACCTCTTTATCACTGCAATGCTTGGCCTTCTGTAGCCCATACCTCGGGATATTTCCGGTCTAAGGATGCCCACACGGTTGCCATGCAGGTTACTGGTTGTCTTTCAACACTGGTGGTAGGATAGTAATGTTTAATATCTGTCATACACACTAAATCTCCCCACATATCATTAAAATTACTGATATAATAACACTTTCCTCAAGATGTTTGCGAGGCACATGCAGCAGTCACTTTCAGCGCAGAGTTAGAGCCGTAGCAGAGGTCTAAAACCCACACCATGAACACGAACGGATGATACATGGGGCCGACTTCAATAACGTCACGAGTCCCAAACTTGACGACAAGCGTGTCCAAGCTGTGTGCAGCACTATAATGTGTCCTCTGGAAACACTTTATCAGACTGGCAGGACCAGGACGCAATAGCACGACTTCAGAGACAGAGCAGGTTGGTAGTAAAGATCCTTTACTAATGGTGCAGAGGTATCAGACAAGGGACAGGCGTAGGGTTGGTCACACAACAGAAACAGGTCAATCATGTACACGAAACTAGGAAACTGACTAACTCGGCAGGCTGACTGGAAACGGACAAGACGAACTAGCAACTGACAAGGCGAGCACAAGGACTAAATACACAAGGGAGGAGAGGTAATGAGGTGGGCAGGTGCACACAATCATGGTAATCACACAGGAGGGAAACACACAGGGGCAGGGAACGTTAGCTAACTGGATGGGATGTAACACACTTCCGTTGTTGTTTCGTGTAGAGCTATAGACTTTAAAGTAATTTTACTTGGTTAACTGTTACCCAACCTTTTCAACAAGAAAACAGGAACTCAACATGAAACTGAAACACCACCGTGTTGTTTTAGTGTCATGTTTGCTCAAACGGCTTTCCATATGTACGAGCTATCGCTGCATTGGCTTCCAGTTCGTGTAAGAATTGATTTTGCGATGGTGTTGTTTTTTTGTGAAATCATTAAATGGAACGGGACCTCCTCACCTCACTGAGCTTTTATCTTTGCACACTCCCCCGAGGTCACGCAGGTCTGCTGACCCAGATGCTTCTGGTCGTCCGTCCCAAGGTCCGGATTGAAGCACAGGGGCTTTGCTTTCGCTGCTCCTAAATTAAGGAACAGCCTAACGCTCCCAATCAGGACCTCACCTACACCGGACACTTCTAACACTGGGTTGAAAACCCATTTTTATTCTCCGGCTTTCAAATCCGAGTTTTGACATTTAGGATTTTATTTGTCTTCTTTTTTTATACATTCTCTATATATTTTATTTCATTGTGTTATTGTTTCATATATTTTGTCCCGGCTGTTTACAGGCTGTTTCTTTTCATTTGTGTAGCAACGTGCTTATGAGTGCATTTCGCTTTTCGCTATTTTCTCTTTACCGACTGGTTCCCACATGAAACGGCTCACGACAAATCTGTGGATCATCTTGAATAACCGGGTCGTGATTTCTGGAAAGAGACGTTGCTGTTGAGTGTTTCAAATGAACGGCACTACAGGTGAGAGGAGGAATATGTAGTTTTGAATTTGGGGTGAACTGTCCCTTTACCTTGTGTGAGCCGTACGTTACAGTACATCGTCAGACAGCACAAAAAAGTACAAGCATTTAAATGAAGAAAAAAACTTGAGATAGAAATGGACATAACCCATGTAAATATGTCGCTTTATTGTAGAAAAAAATAAAATATATATATATTTGCACATTAAAGATTAGTCTGTGCAAGAATTTGTTCCGTCAACAAAAGACATGTTCTTGCAATGCATCTGCACACTGCAGGAATAATTGTTTAGATGTTGTTTGGCATTTTTTCCAGTTTCCATTGAGTCATAGCTTGCAAAAAAAGTCTCACGTGTCACCATATGCTGTTGCCCTCAGTGAAAACAGGGAGAAGGTATTTGGGTGTTGGAATTGTTAGGGCGACAAATGAAAAGAAGACGCAAAATAATAGACAATCCATTAAATCCAGCAGAGTTTGTGTTGAACAGATTTGCACTGGCAATGAAAGACAGGAGCATCTTTGCACATTTTTGACTCTTAGAAATTCTTGAGGTCCAAACTTGAGTCAGTAAGAGCTCTGTTCCCACAGGACAATCAGCGTTCACCGTGGTTCTCCCACCCTGGGGGAGGACAGAATACAGACGGTGAATGAAAAACAGTTTTTCAATCAGTTTCTTTCAGTATGTTTAACTAAGTGAACTTCGGCTGACTGTTGGTGGCATTGGTGCTCAGGCCAGCATCTTTCTTTTACCTCCTTCCTCATCACAAGCTGATGCTGTATGATTGTATACTGGGAGTCGTTGCGTGTGGACCGACCAGCTCTTCAGCCTCTCAGCCAGCGCACTGGATCACTGCTGTACCGTGGGGAATGTTTCTGAAGCAGCACGTTACTCACGCGTAGCTTCCATCCTTATCTGGGCAACAGTGAAACAGAGACGGAATTAACAGACAGCGTTCAGCAGCAATGCGGTGTTTGGTTAGAAAAGCTGATCGTTAACTGTTTATAGAATGATGCTGGTGCAACTCTGTTTTCCTTCTCCTCTTCGGAAGACGCCTCATCTCACCGTTCAGTGGGCCTCAGTTGGTGCCCCGGTTGAAGAGCTCCAGCACGGTGGCGTTGGTCCTCTCGAACAGCCACTGCTGGCTGGGGGAGGACGGGTCACACACGTTCATAAAGACTCTGCGCTCGCCCGGGCTGCTGTCTATACAGCTGTTACTGACGGGGTGATACAGGCTCTTATCCTGGAGGGAAGAGAGGGGTAAAGAGGGTAGTCCTATTCATATATAAGTAGTAAACTTGTTGCACAGGGCATGTATTTCCTCCATGATCTGATTTTGGTGAAAACTGTAAAATAACACACTTTGCATTACATTCTCGCAAATAAAAACAATGTGTTCGACTGAGATTTGTTATGTTAAACCATCATACACCACTCATCCCACACGTGTTTCTTTTGTTTTCCCACACTTCTGGTTGTTGATGTTTTTGTTTGGTGGGGATTACATTATATAGAGCAATTAATAATTAGTAATCAAAACCAGGACAGTGGACACATTCACACACACACAAGTTTTACAACAAATAAACAGAGTGAAAAATTCTAAAATAATATTTCTTACGGGGAACTTTATTCACTTAATTGTTCGCTGTTTGTGTCACACAGTGTGGGACAGCAGGAAACCTGCTGGAAAAGGGAGTCAGGCACACAGCTGGCAATGGTTTTCATTGAAACTCATCACTAAAATGAAATCAAAAAAGAATAAATGGTCAGGTATGGTGGCCCTGAGGGTAAAAAAAACCCCCCAAAAAAAACAACATTTCAGGAAACACAACGACGTCAATCAAACCCGACCATCTTACCATCCTGCAACGTCCTTCATGTTCATTTGGAAAAATGATAATCTTCAACAGAAAGAAACAGATGGGGTCAAAAGGATTCATTACGGCCCGGCTTAGCAGGGTCAGTGCTGACGAATACAGATGTGCCATGTACGGCCTTCAGTTCTTTCTTTGGTATTTCAATCCAAGAAGACCCAGATGTTGTGAGGCGCATAAACAGGCTTAGGATGGTTGGGAAGTATGTTCAACATAATGATAAAGTACTGGCATACATCAAACTCTGCTACATCAAAGTATTATGAGCTAAGTGTGTCAAGGTTTTCTGTTTTTTAACCTTGCCCTTATTAAAATGTATTGTTTGCACTATTTATAATGATGCATAGTGCAACCCTGCGGATAGCTTTAAGTCTAAGAAAAAAACCTTACCAATCTGCTGCAGCTGCTCTCTGGGTTTATACACTGTCCAATGATGGACAAAACGGCTAGGCCTCACAGTAGAGTCAGGCAGCTCTTTAAATATTATACTGCGTACAATGGTGACAAACCATGATTTCGATTATGTTTTCTCCATTAACTTCATTTTGCACCACCTCCTGTTGTGGTTTGAATCTTAATATATATCAAGTTGGTAGGTGAATTTGCATTTGTCATATACCCACATCCCAACTTGTCATTCATTTACAAAACTAAGTCGATATTGCTGTATTGGTTGTCGCTGTTGTTCATATTTATTAGTTTCTTCTGTTAAATGTTCTTGTTGCCCACCTTAAACCTGCATTAAGGTTGACATATTAGCTATCACCTCACATATTTATTATGTTATTTACACATCCAGCAGACATGTTTGTGTCTACGTGATGATTGTAAGTCTAATGTTCATCCTCCTTTTTAGCTCTGGTTTGATCTCCGGCAGCTCCTGAGGGGAATGTCTGCGTCGTTATCTGCTAAATGTTTCACTCTGTTCACCAGCTAGTCGCTAACGTTGTCTGTCTGCCTCGTGGTGCTGAGCAGGTAGTGAGCGGTGGGTTCGTCAAAGCTTTATTGCTGCCTGCAGGTGCCTGCAGCTGCTGGATCGGAGATTCATGAAAGCGGTGAAAGACTGAACCAAAAACAAAACAAGGCGCTGGAAGAGGCTAAAATGCACCATAGATGAGCGGGCACTACAGTGTCGGGTGATCTCTGTTGGCTCGTCACGAACACGAATTTTCACATTACACATTTGATCCACTGCAATTAAAAAACATTGACTCGAGCAGTTTCAAAGCCACTGGGTGTTTTGCCACTGCCACTTCAGCGCCCCTAATGGTAGTATCATAAAAGACACTGTGGAAGACATCTGTCCTAGAGCTGAAGATCTTTGCCCGACGGCTTCGGTCGGGTTCGGTCTTCATTTCTATCATTTTACACAAGCTCGGGCCGGGCTCGGGCTTGTGCGGTACATGAGCAGTCAGGTGAAGAGTTTCGAGTAGCCCGAAAATGGATGCTCAGGAGGTGAAACGGAGGCGGGCCTCTGGCGATCACGTTTTGGTTGCACCGGTGAAGCGTGTGCACAGCGTGTAATGTCTATAATATAATTTCCTTCTTTTGTTTTTTTTGGGTGGGTTAAACAGTCATGATGCTACACACGCCGATACAGTAGGTGGCGGCATACACCTTTAAAGTTGGTTTGTAGCCCGCAGGTAAAATCAAAGAAGAAGAAAGCGTGCGCACATTTGAATAATGTCGGGCTGTAAACGGGTTCGGGCTTTCAAAAAGCTGTCTGTCAAAATGTCCTTGTCGGGCTCGGGCCGAATTCTGTCGGGCTCGGTCGTTGTCGGGCCTAACTTTTAAGGCCCGATTACAGCTCCAATCTGTTCCACACAGAGTTCACCATTTTTTTTACCAAGATTGTCCCAAACAAAAAGGTGCCATAGGAAGTTAAAAGATGCTAGAGTTACATAACGATTCTTCACATCGTGGCTTTAAAGAGACAGGGCCAGGGGGAGGGGAATGTCTGCTGTTTGAGCATCCTTTAATTTTCCCTCACATTTCATTTAGTTAGATGTTTAACAGATGGTCACCATTGTGTCGAGAAGATGAACTGACCTAAAGGGGCTACACGTAGAATTTTTTTTGAAAGGAATCCCTTTTTTATTGCATGTGTGTGACAAGGTTTTAACCTCGCATTAAAATGAGCCACGTAACTAGTAATAGGCTGCGTTATCCTCTGTGCCTCGGGACTCCGGTGCCAGTGTACTCGCCTTCAGCTCAACTCCAGCTCGCCACAGCCAAACACCTCCGCACCAACCTGCCCGCTGCCGGTCAAACTCCGGGGTTTCCCGTAACGGCTACGCCGCCTTCATTATTGTCATTTAAACTTCTTACTGACAGCATCCCCACGTCACTGTGTCTGCTCCTCGCTCCAGTACAAACAAAACGTAAACTAAATCGGGCGTTCACCTGAGATTGTTGTGTGATGCCATCTGCTGTGTTTCGCGTCTGTGTTTGTCAACCACCATTTTCTACGTTAAGCAGTGAACGCCAACCTCCCAGCCTCCGCTTTCCTCAGCCGTACCTTTCTGTAGCGCCACAGCTGGTTCCCCTTCAGGCCGTGACAGTCGTACAGGGTGACGGGGCTGTTGTGGGAGATGGCGTCGAAGCAGACCTTCCTTGTGTGCATGGGGTCGCCCACCCGAATATCCTCCCTCCAACCAAACGTTAACACCTGCAGGGAACACGCCTCAGCTGTAACAAACATCAGAGTTTTGCTCTTCCTGAAGTTTCTATCATTCCTTTTTCCTATTAAAGCATTTCTTTGTGGAGTTTTCATCATTCGAACTGAGGGTTTGAGGATAGCGTGTCATATGCTGTACAGGTTGTAAAGCCCTCTGAGTCAAACTTGTGATTTGGATTTGACTCATTCATTCTTCAACACATCCTTTTTGTGCATCACGTACAGTTAGTGAAAGAGGCTCACAGGTTTTAAGAGGGCATTACTGTTAAGAAATGATGAGGCTTTGCACACGAACAGTATTCAGCGCCTGCAGGACAAATACGTCATGACCTGCCATCCCGAGTGACATTTAGCATATTCTCACACAAATTTTAGCATGTTAACATTAATGTTTACTTGCTAAATCTATCCAAATAAATTATCAGAGACACACAGGCCTGGGCCCCTTCGGAAACCACCGGCTAATGGACAAACGCAACCATTAACCCCTACTCGAGCATGCTCGTGTGTCACTCCAACCCTACAGCACAAAGGGAATTTTCAACCAAAAGCCTTTCCGAGGTCAGGAAATCGAGACCTCATGAGGCATTTTACTAGAGGAAGTAGAATGAATGAGCCTCACCTGTCCATGACTCCAGCCCACTTCACCTCGCCCTTTCACACAGCTCTCCATGCGGATGGGGCTCCCGGACACAAAGTGTTTGATCTCCATACACATCCCACTACCCATGTTCCGTATCTACAAAACACACAGAAACACATGGGCATGGAGTCACTAAAGCAGGGAGTGCTTGCTCTTTAGTTATAGACAGTCACAGCACAGGATCCACCAGGCGATGTTTTATTCGTGGCTGGATGAGGGCCTTCTTGGCCCCCTGTGTTTTTAATTCAAACGGTCCCAAACTGAAACATCACTGCATTTAATCACACATTTCTTGTTACTTTAGAACCTATTAAACGACATGTGGGTAATACTGACTTTGGATCCGCGTTAAATAACCCTATATCTGCATACAGTATATGCGACCGTACTGTGTCTAACCGTGTCTCATTTGGTCCCGCTTATTTTTTTGTTTATACAAAACTGATCGTGTTCCTTCATTCCAGAGGACTCGGTGCAGTCGGTTTGCCGTTTGTACCCACAGCAGGTCAATGTTTTTGGGGTTTTTTTTTTGTACATTTGGAAGGGCCCAGAGGCATGAGTGGCCCCTGGGTATGCACCCAGGATGCCCCCGATGGTGGTTGCAGCATGCCGGAGGAGCAGGCAACAGTCCTGTGTTATTGCAAACATGTTTCATCACTGTTTCTTTTCCGTTGTTACCACTTCTCCAGCTCGATGCACACCCCTCTGCTTTGAACTTGGAAAACTTCCACTAGTACTTCATTTTTAATAAGTCGAAAAGCCTTTTGCTGAATGCGGTGGTCCCCTTTGTATCCATCGAACTTTAGAGCACCATGCGGTGTTTGAGCTACACAGATCCCTCCACAGCCCACTCCACTCCTCATACACAGCCGTAAATGTAACTCTGCTACAGTACTGCCAGTTCAGCCCCAGTCCATGCTTCCACCCGCTTCGGTTGGATTAGTAGATTTGCACAGTCCAACTCTTGTATGAATGACATAATACTATTAACAATGGAATACATATAGTTAAGCATTGTATAAGTCAACAAAGGTATACTAATGTAAGAGTAACTGAACTCATAGCCCCTACACGCACACCAGATTCTGGCATTAATTAAAGGTGGCGGTTAATAGATTTGTAAAAACTGTACTTCCGTGACTTGATTCTGAATATATTCAGATATATATGGTGGATACAGTTCGGTTGTTCCGAGAACCAGAGTTGGTGAACGAACCTTTAGGCATTAAAAAAAGGTTTTCCAGAAAAAGTAAGGGGAAGTAGAAATCGCTGACATTTTCAAACAAAGGATGAAAACACAGTTTTAGCTTTGCTTTTAGCTAAGGAGCAGTCATTATACATTTTCATACTAATTTCCCCCACCCTTTGATATTGTTATTCCTCTTACTTTTGTCTCTGCAGTTTTTCTTTTTATTTCTGAAATAATAAGAAGATAAGAGTTCCTTCATCGGCTGTGACCAAATTTTATATAAGCATCTTAGCGCTGACAGCGGGATGGAGTTCATTACCTTATCATCAGATGACTTTGTTCTCCCACGCAACTGTCAGTCAGTTGTGCAAGGCGGCATACACAGTACATGTCTGAAATCATGAAATGTGCTGTGCAAATAAAGTTTGAGTGCACATTACAATTTCCCAATCTGTGCATATTCCTCCATATGTTTTCTTATGCATGCAGTCTGTGGATCTAACATCTATCTTGGACCTGGGTTTTCCCCCACGTTTCAAAGCAACGTCACGAACTAATCCTCACCTCTCCCCACGCTGCAGCCGGAGGCTCCACCGGCGGGTAGTGTTTGGGCAGATCCCAGGCCACCTCGCTCATGAACCACTTGAAGCTCTTGCAGTTGAGCCGGTTCCGCAGCTCCTTCTGCGACGTCATGTCGCCCGCGGACAGGTGGCGGTACTCGGGCCGACGCTGGTAGACGTACTCGGCGTACTCGTCCATCCACACCTCCGCCACGCGCTTCAGGTTCTGAAATCAAATCAAAGAGAGACACAGGCGGATAGATTAGTTCACTAAACACGAAAATCCCACAGTCCCTGTCAGTGAGGATGACCCCGTGGAACCACATTGGACTGTTTTATGAACACAAATGGTCCCGTAGTCTGCCGCTCGTACTGTGTATTGGTCTCAGGGAGTCTTCTGTGGCATCCGTTTCTTGACCGTGCCTCGGAATAACCCAACCTTAGGGCAAAACTTTGCTACTTTGATGAAACTGCTGAAACTTTTCACCAGGAAATCCATTCGGAGCCAGCTGAACTCAAGGTGACCTTGTCTGTTGGTCTCCCTGAATGCAGTTTTAGTTTGGCGTACTGTAGCAATTCAATAGAAAAAAGGAAAACTTTGAAGAATGCTAAAAAAAAAGTAAGGAGGTATAAAAAAATGATAATGAAACTGCAATTTAAAATTTGTGCAGAGAACCTTTATGTAAATGTTCTGCTTTTATCTGCAGGGTCAGGTTGACTCAGGACCATCAGCATTCCACTGACGTCCTCTTTAAAGACTGTTGGTCAGGATAAAAAAAAATCAAAAATCAAAAATCAAAACAAAGGCCAGTGTCTTTCAGCTGCACACGGAGCCAAACCCGAGCCACGTTTCCTGCTGCAGCAGAGGCAAGAATGGTGTCCGGCTACACCCCAGATGATTTAGCACTTTCCGACAATTTCTCATTCGGAGTCGGTATTTTGAAGAATACAAGGAACAAAGAAACTTAAGCTCATTCTTCACAGTAACACCTGCAACGGCTATGAATCGTAGATAGTGGCTACACTGCATCACTGCTGCCTCTCGTCTGGTGGTCTTTTGTTAGTGGATGCTGAGCCGACTCTCGTGCAAAGAGGAGAGTATTTAGTAGAGGACGTAGGAAACAAAAACGCAGCCATTTGTTATACTGCACCGCTTAAAGACTAGCTCACCCTAGGATGCCGTGTGTGGCTAACTGTACAGTATATGTGTGCATGCATGAAGTGTTTCTGCTCATGAGTCAGCTTATTTATGACAGACTCATTCACTCCTTCTCGTTAGCTAATGTATTGCGTTACTACTCATTGTAGTTCAGGGACACAGAAATCTCCTGAGCTGAAACGTATTTGGGTTCACATGGAGCCACATTTTAGCACAGCACAAAGCCAAATATGCTGTTTTTGTACTGTTTTTGTAATGGTAATTGAAGTGCTGAAGAGGCGTGTGTGCGAGTACTGCAGAATAATAATAAAGTTATAATCGGTTTTCAATCAGATTTCGCATGAGCGTAAGTGGATTTTGCTGCATTTATCGTTTCTTTAAATCCAGAAACATTACTGAAAAAGAGCTTTTTAAAGACACTCGAGAGAACATTTACAATAAAGAAGAGCTGTTATTATAAATGGACTATTGCAAACATGGGAGATACTGTATTGTTGCTTTGCAGATTATTTCCATTTAAAAGCTCCAGAATACCTGACAATGGACTTGTAGAACAATATTATACATACACACAAAGGAAGGACAAACTAACAGTAACATTCTACAGTTAGGGATGCCTCTTTTGCCCCTGATTTAAGTAATTTAAAAATGATTACTGTATCTTCCGATACTAAATCCTGTGTAATATTCTCATAAAACGGCGATACGGTATACATTTATCTTAAAATAAGACTCAATTAAACCCAACTGATTTTACAAAATTCTGTTGATATTTTTTTTTTCCATCAGCGGGGATACTCTAAAACTTAAACTAAAATTTAGTTTACTAAAATGAGTAAAGCCGATAAAAGTTTAGAAGATACAGGATATCAAATATAGGCAACATTACACGTTTCGTTTATTGGTTTCCTTTCGCATTTTGTATCGTGTCCTGTAGTCTTGAGTGTGTGGACGTCGGAGCAGTTTAGTTTGGCCGGCCTTTATCCCATAGATACCATGGACATGCACTGTGGTGCACCCTGTTTGACTGCCGTCATTGATGTCGTTTATTCAGAATGTTGAGTGTACTTTTATGTGCTCACTCTGCTCTGCGCTTCCCCCACTTCCCATGCTGTGCATTGCATACCGTGCACGCATTACATTACTTCTTTGGTGGAGCTAAAAGGAGTGCCGGGCAGCACGTATCGTTTGTTTTATGCCACCTGAACTCATATGATTATACAACCCAGGATCTGAATGGATCGGCCTTTAAACAGCCAATACAGATCCTTCATGCTTTGATTACTGCTATCCATCCTACAGATACTTCTACTTACAATATAATAACGTAATCCATTGTTGCATTGTGACACTGAACCTCTGTATCGGAATGCTATAGTATACAGAAATCTGTGACTGATCTGCTATATTGTATTTTCGTCATGAACCGTGGAGGCACACAGTGTGAAGAATTACCTTCGCCAAGCTGATCCCACCAGGGACTTTGTAGGGGACGTACTTCCTATAGATGTGTCCTACCCTGGAGCAAGGTATGTCCTCCATTCGACCGCCACACATCCACACCTACAGAGACACACCGAAGAGAGAAAACTCTTTCATCCGAGGGATCGCTATTGTATTTCGAAGCATTGTCCATCTTAACATTCAAAGAGAGAAAGTTGTGGAAAGGTAAAGGAAGGTGAGGGAAGGAGACGATCAAGGAGATGGGCAGGAGACTGATGGCTCACAAGAAAGATGCATGAAGTACAGCAGTTCTAACAGGCTTAATCCTGGGAGACTAAGGGGAGAGAGGGGAGGCAGAGGGGGAGGCAATAACGCTGAAATGGCAGGCTAGTAGAGGAAGAAAAGAAGACACTAAAACCATATTAAAATATAATGGTCAGGAAAACATGGTATGCTGTCTCTTTGAAATATTGAAACTATACAATGAAATTTGAACATGTTTTAAGCACCCCAACGTGCTCGTCTTAACTAAAAACAAACCTTCCTTTACAGCAATTTGATCTCGTTTCTTTTCTTTATCTCGCACAACAGAGACATCCAGCAGGGGCTCCCCATTTTAATCCTCCAACTATAATGAAGACAACAGTGATGATTCTCTTCCTTGGCTCGCAGTGTTGAAAATAAACCTCGAGAAAGAAAGGGAGGCAATGAAGAGGATGAGGAAGAAAGAAAGACTTAGTGACAGCAGGCGAGAGGGAGAAAAGGCTTTTGTTTTTAAGACAATAGCATAATGAAAAGTGGGGAAATGAAAAGCTGGTTTCGAACATGAAAACAAACAAAGTATGCGAAGAAAGAGGTGTAGGGCTTCCAGATTGTTTCTGCAAAGTAAAGTCCTTTTAATGTGTAAATAAGATTTTTGCTATTTGAAGGTTTGAGGCAGACTGAAGCTGTCAACATTGACAGTAATAATTGAGCTCGAAATAAACATATGTGACTTCAAGGTGCACGTACAACACAGTGTTTAAGAAGGCTGTAAAGGCAGCGGTCAACCTCCTGTCTACCTGCCTTGACCTGACTTCAGGCTGACTTCAGTGCAGTTACAGTTGTGAACAGATGGTCCTACCTACTGGGTTCCTACAGCACAATTACAAACATTACACTGAGTAGCCCAATAAGGAAGTTAAAGCAATCGCGGGGTCCATCTACATGTACTGTATATAACAGCAACATGAAGTCCATCGTAACGTCTGGTTCTGAATGCAGACGAGATCAAGCCTCTGAACTTTACAGAAAAACCAAAACCAAGAACATCATCAGTGAAATATGGATCCCGTTTCCAGGTTTCAACTGAGATGGACTCATCGAGGCAAAAGAAAACCCGGAAGACCAAAAACTCTGTAACGGACAAGATGAGCTTAGCTTGGGATGAGGCTCAACACACTGCCACACCTCAGGAACGATAAAGGGTGCTGACCGAGGCCTTATGTCAGGGGACGTAGAAGATTAGCAAGTATTCATGGTCCCCAGAGGATGATCCCAAATGTTTTGGTGACCGTCTAACCTTTCCTCTAACAAAAGAAAAAAGCTACAGTGCCCATCTGGGAATTATTTAGTTCACATTCACGCCCTTTTTTCAAAGATTTTTGTCTTCAGAAGGAGCCAATTGGGTAGCGAAGTTGAAAACTATTAAAGGTAGGGTAGGAACTGTCCTTCGGAAACATTTGCTAGTTTCTCAAATCTACTAAGAACCTTTAAGAAAAGAATATTAACAGAAATATACAACCTTGCCAGTATTGTCAGCTGCCAGCAGTACCAACAGCTAATGCAGTCTGCATTACTTGTTTCCCTTTCATTCGAAACTTTCTCATTCACTTGGATCAAGTTTTGTTACAAAACAACTCGCCACATGGGAATCATTTCAGGCACCGCCTTACATTGGGCTACTAAACCATCCAGACATAACCAACAAGTGCTCCTGACCCCCCCTGTGTTGACATCATTGTCACCACAGCCTCAGTCTCTCTGCTCTGCTGCAGATGGAGTTCCACAGGCAGAGAACCAACTCCGATCACACGAGTATACACAGCTCTGCTGATAGAGAGAACCTACAGAACAACAGAATTCACCCCGACTGCATGAATAAAACATATTGCTGCAAGACAAAATCCAGCATTGACTAAAAGTGCAACTAAAACTTGAGTTGTCTCTATTGGTGTCTTTGAATAAATAAAACATAAACGCATACAGTTCAGTATATACTGTAATTTCAGTGGCTCCGGATACATGTTTGCTTCAACTACATGAATAATAATGACCTAACCAAAGGCTGGCAGCAGAAAATGTAAAGTCAGGATAAAACAGGAATTTAATGCTTCAAGGTTAGTGTACTGGCTCCCACATCACTCTGAATGGACCGACCCTATGTTTTTTAAACAACAGATGGTTTGCATGTACATGTTTTTGTGCTCAGCCCGGTTTGACACCCGGACCAGAGGGCATTACAGAACGTTGGTAATAAGCAGGATGCAAAACATTCTACATGTCATAGACCATAAACCTAATTTGCTTTGGCCAGAATAGACTTGCTTGATGGTGTTGTCGTGGAAACACGCATTGGAAAGCCACTCCATTACCATGGTAGCATCAGCAATATTCCGATTTCTGCAGTCATGAATAAAAAAGCATCATGTAATTTATTTTTTAATGCATGCTTTTAGAAAAAGTTTTACTCTGCCAACTGTTAGCTAACTTTGACTCCGAATAACTACTTCTTCCTCCATCCACGGAGGTTTAATTATTTCTGCCTCCAGAGCAGCTCTGTCTCAGAAATGTTTGCCTAACTGAATCGCCAATCTGCAGGAGCGATATTAAAAAAAAGAAAAATCCACCGTGAGTTTTATGCCTGGCACTGTCCTGTCGCTCGGCATGTGAGGTCAGATTGCCTCGGTGCTCTGCGTGCCTGCATGTACTGACGTTATTTCACTGTGTGATTCGGAAACGCTCGATGTTCCCATACCAGTTCGACCAGGATGGCGCTTTAGATGATCTGCAACAGTGAATGAAGCGATTGTGTTTCACATGCGAGCAGGGGCCTGGCTGTCTGTGGGAGCAGCAGTTTGGTTGTAAGAATTAGTCTGAGAGCCGGTTAATCTTCTCACCTCAGGAGACTGTCTGTCTGCACTGTATCAGCTAAAGGGGATCTTAATAAAAAAGGAAACCAAATTGAATATCTGAGAGAAGACATTAAGTAGACTTAAGAGGCATGGCTAGGCATGTGCTGATAGCAAAATGTAATAGTATGATAATAGTGGCCAAAATAATAACCTTGGCATGGGGTATTATCTCGGTAATTTCTTAAATAAGATGAACAGCTTCACAACAGTGTTAAAACATAAGAGGTTTTCGCACCAGGCTCAGCCCTGGGTCACGGCCGGCCTCAGTCGAAGCCGATCATTCGTGACACACTCGCAGCTTGGCATTGGAACAATCGCTGAAGCAGTAACCACAGGGTATGTGGTTTGTTGCCTTCCAAAACGGACGCATTTTCTAATCTGATGCTTCTATCGCCAGGACACCACAACATTGCTTGTAAGCGTCTTCCAACAACTGTTACAGTATAATTCATATGAATGCCTTCTGATCTGCCACTGCTATGGCTGAGGTTAGCTTAGGTTAGGTGAAGTTACAAAAGCTGATTGGTTGAGGTCAGGGAGATTTTGTGGCCGTGGTTAAAAGAAAAGAACAATGACTGTTGGTGGGAAACTGGAAGCTAAATGGGAATCGTCAGCCTATTGTAACAATAACAAAAATGAATCAAACTAAAAATGCAAGACTTGATGGACACGGGGGGAAACGTTCTTTTCTTGTGCCACCCAAAACATGGAAGTCACAGGTCAGCCACACAACAGGCTCCAATTGTTTCATTTTGACGTGGGATGGGACCAATGACAATCTCATAAGTACAGCCGTCTGCTGCTTCAAAAAGTCCTCATCGTGAACACCGAAAAGGGATGTTCAGTGCACTTGAATGGGTTTGTCCACGCATTTCCTTCTTCTTCCAGCGGCGTAATTGATTTTGGCTGGTGGAGAGCACATGATCGCAGAAATGTTTTGCTGAATTAGATGTGTGAAGAAAAGGAGGGCGGTCCCATGAACATCCTGCTTCCACTTCCTCAAACGTCAAAACCTGGGTTTTCAATGCCGTCTGGGCTGGTTAAAATGTGGCCAGAGGGACATTCTGATGGATTTGAAGGGGAACATTAGAAGTACAGTACGACTGTCAAAGGCAACATGAAGAGAACCTCCTTGTTGTTTTGAAACAAGCAAAGATGCACAAAGCTTTCATTATACAGTATATGTGACTGAAGCCAAAAAGAAAGAGAATGCCATTGCTTAGGGATATTGGAATATTCAAGAGGACTTACAGTATTTTTTTTTATATTTATGTGGATGACCCCGATGCAATGACTAAAGGCCAAAACGCTGGCAGAATGGCTGGTTATAGGATGTTAAGTAAATACAGTGATTTCCAGAAATCTTATCTGCAAAATGAATTAGCTTGTTTAATTAGTTGATTTAGCGAGTGGTTGATAAACAAACAAAAGAAAATGATTTTACCATCTTTGTCCACAGGACAATAGTCAATAGTCTTTTACTGCAATTTAATGATTGGCTCATGTCACTCTGTCTTTCTGTTCCGTGATTTGTTCATTTTTACCTTGAAGGAGATCTCGTACTGCTCTCCTCCCCAGATCTCCAGACCCGTGTCATATCCTCCCAGCTCCCAGAACCACTTCCTGTCCACAGCAAACAGCCCGCCTGCCATCACCGGTGACCTGCAGGAAACACAGAATACAACACACACACACAAACACACAGCCACTATTTGAAGTACATTTTGTACAACAGCTGTGCCCAGCTCTTTACCTAAAGAGCAGCAGCATCGCATGCCACTTCTCACCTGCCACAGAAAACTCCTCAATAAATAAAAGATTAACTCCCTTCTTCTCTATTCACAAACAACTGCAACAAGTCACAAGATGATCCATCAGCTCGGCACTTTATCAGACTCAAAGGAACAAAGATGATGAGAGAGACAATCAGAAATCATCACCTCTTCACTGAAATGTATAAATGTCTGCAGCAGGAACTTTTTGCTAATCGTCAAGAGAGAAATAGAAGGAGACATAAGCAGATGACAGACATATTGATTTTCAGAGGCACTTTGTAAACGTTATCCTTGAAACTTCCTATATATGTTGTATCAGTATGGGAGAGGTCGTTTCACAAGGTTAAATGTGCAAATGAGGTTTGGAGTAAACCAAAGCTGCGTAGCTATTATGAAATTAAATAGGATAATTTTCCTGAAAGTTGTGCTCCTAACAATCAGGCAAAAAGAAAATAGTCTATTTGTGCTGAATTATTGCGCAGGACGTTTTAAGAAGTGATTTAAAAGAAGTCAGTGATTCGACCAGCCTTATCTCCTCAGGCAGGTCGCCGCGCAGTCGAGGGGTCCTGATGGCAAAAGCACGGTCCCCTTTAGATTTTAAACCTCCACTTTCAGCTGTGAGCTGGCTCATATATGGTGTCAACATTTCCATTATGTAGCTTGGGGCCAGACCCATTATGTGCTTTAAAAGTGATCAGTAAAATCTTAACATCAATTCTGAAACAAACAGGGAGCCAGTGGAGGGAAGCCAGGACTGGGGTGATGTGAGGTCGCCTGTTAAAACCATTGAGAAGGCGAGCTGCTCCATTCCGAACTAGTTGGAGGCGAGAGAGTGACTTTTGGTTCGTGCCAGAACGGAGGGAGCTACAGTAGTCGAGTCTAGAGAAGATAAATGTGTGAATGCTTTTCCAGGTCAGAGGGTGGGAGCTTTGGTTTGATTCTGGAGATGGTTCTTATTTGGAGCAAGCAGGACTGGACAACTCCTTTGATTTTTTGGTTTAAAAGCTTAGGTCAGAATCAAATACCGTAGTACACCCACATTTCTGACGGTGGGCTTCACATTTGCAGAAAGACTGATGAGGTTAGGGGGATTGAACAATACGATTTCTGATGTTGCGTTACTGAGTTGAAGGAAATGGTGTGCCATCCAACAGTTGACATCACTGAAACAGTCTAAAATAGCAGCATGGCTTTGTGGGTCATCGGGTCTCAGGGGAAGAAATATCTGTGTGTCGTCTGCATAGCAATGAAAATAGACGTTGTGGATTTGAATGATTTGGCCAAGTGGAAGCATGTAGATAGAAAATAAAATCTGACCTAAATTTGAGGCAATGTGAGTTGGGAGGATGAGTAGTCACATGGTTCTTTCTGAAAGGTAAGAATACAACCAAAAATGCAGTGTCCTTAATGACAACACAGTTTTCAGGGCGGTCACTTAAAATGGCATGATCTACTGTGTCAAAAGCCGCAATTAGGTCACTGCCCTTCTGTCGGCTGCAGAAAGAAGGTCATTGGATACCTTGAGGGCAGTTTCTGTGCTATGTAATTGTTGGGTTGAAACCACTTTTTCTAAAACATTTGCTAAAAATGGACGTTTAGAAAATGGAAAAGGATCAAGGTTATGTTTATTTAAAAGAGCTTGGACCACAGCATGTTTAAAAGTATTTGGAAAATGTCCTTTTGCAAAGTAGCTATTAATAATCAACAATATACTGGGCCCAACTGTGTCACTAATGCCTTTCATAAATATAGTGGGAATAATATCAAGGCTGCACGTGGCTGATTTCATGTCGGATATGATTCCAGGAAAAAATTTAAATTGCTGAAATAACTAAGAATGGCATGTTATTTTGGCAAAAATATTTAAAAACTTCTCACACAAATCGTTCGCGTCAAAATGTGGATTAAAGACAGTTAAAGAAGCAGCAGCAAAAAGCTCCGAAAACTTAGCAGACGTAGAGTTAAACACCTGGCAGCGGACAGGTGTATTGGGATTAATGGTAGTTGGGATAAGACCACACTGAGTAAAACCACCTTATGATCAAACACACACATCCTTTTTCTCAGAGTTGTACTGAACCAAGTCAAGGGTGTGGCCCTTCGAATGTGTGTGTTCTTGTATTTCCTGAATGAGGTTAAAAGATTCCACTGAATCCATAATATGAGTGACAAAAGTCTGAGAAGGGCAGCAGACATGGGTGGTCTGTAGATAATTAAAATGACCACTGGATTTTTAGAGTTTACCATAACACCAAGATGTTCAAATGATGTAAAACTGCTGCGTGAAATGGGAGTGCATTTAAAAACGTTTCTGTAAATAACAGCAACCTCAGTCACATGGGAGGGCCTGCAAGTTAGCGTTTGGCTACCCCGCTTGCTGGGATGGATCCCGTCTCTATTGAACAGAGAGGGACTGTTACGGCCTCGGGGATACCGGGTATTGTTTTCGTGCTTTACAGTTTTGCTGGAGGGTATGTTCCCTTGTCAACCAGGGCCAGCCACTCACGCTATAGGCTCTGCTGGGGGAATCCCCTCCGGGCCACGCCTCCAGGACGGAGGCGATCCCAGAAATATAATTGAACGTAAAAGGATAGAGATGTTTCCCAATGACTGAAATGGTTATTTGAAAAGGAGATATACATCCCATATCCCAAGTGTTGCACTGCAGCCCGCTGATAGCTCCACTGGATATAGCATATTTAGACTGTTTGAAACAAGCTTACATTGGGATCGAAGGGGGAGAAGTGGTTTATGCTGTAGAGGTGATTCGAGAAGTGTCTATCTATGTATTTAGGCTACTGTATATTCTTTGTTGTGACTCTGGGTCTGTAACTGCTGACTCCAAGCTGACCGCAGCTGCTGTCCACCATGAGGGAGCGACAAATGTTTTTTCTAAACCTACCTGATTCAAAACTCAGGTGTCAAACAACAAGAGTCCGAATAAGAGCAAGAAAACAATTCACACAGTTAATGAAGATGCTCTGAACAGTGCAGCACCAATTAACCCACTATTAGAGCACTGTGGCCTCTGTTTGCGGTGACAGGCTCTGTGCTGCTGAGTGCAGGGCTTGTTAGCTGCTGTGTCGCTGCTATACTTCATTGTAGCTGCAGCACACCTGAGGCAGAATTGGGGCAGCAGATGCAGACACACACAAATGTATATTTGATTTCTGGTGAGGAACCCTTACTTTAACTCGATTGATGTAACGCCGATCGTGGCAGTCACTCAAATCTCAATTGGATTTTTCTCATGTTTTGATCTTCCAAAAGAAATGTGATCCTCTTCATTGCAGAAATATTACAATGGCCACTTGCAAGGTCCACCGGGTTGTCATAGTTACGAGCTTTTCATCAGGCAGAAGTCGGAGGCAGGCAGCCAGCAGGTAGTCTGCTCTCGCCAAAGTCGACCCTGAGGAGGATCAATTAAAGGCAAACAGGGCAGCTACTGTAATGTCAGCAGAGAGAAACACTCTGGGGCTTGCTATGCCTCATGAGCAGTGAGCACAGCTACGAGTCCCGTGGCGATAACAGCCATGTTTCTGCAGATTTCCTTTTCCAAGGGTGAAAAGGATGAAACGAATACAGCAGTGATTACAAAAAGCCTCTGTTCTTTCCCCCATCACTCTTTTTTTGTTTAATGTCTTTTAACACACCTGTATCAGTCGGTGTTGCTCTTGAACCATGCAGCCTGTTTTGCAGTACGTGTTCTAGTTTATAATTCGAGTAAAGACAATTTGGATTGATGATAAGATGAATGTTTGCCGTGCCCTCTGTGACCTGTGCTATCTGATGAGTCTCTAAATTGCCACCACAATATGCATGTGTGTTAAATGAAGGGCTTCGTTTTGCTGTGTAATAAAATTTACTAAATTTCCAATTTACTTTCTCAGTATATTCAGTATCTGCTAATAAAAGAAAAATGATCGCTACATGGCCAAAAGTATGAGGACATCTAAACATTGCACCCATATTCGTAACCATGTCTCCTGTTTGCTGTGGCCTAAGAGGGTCACAACACCACAGTGTGGCTCTGCTGCGCTCGATACGTATTCAATTCATGTTTATGCATGTACATTGGAAGAACCTAAACTTCAAGCCTAAAAAGACACTTTGTGTCACAATAATGCGAGTGAAGTACGGACTGTTAGTCTGCCGGTGTAGCCAGCTGTATTAACTACAATTTGCTTTTACTTTGAAGCAGCTGCACACTGATGATGCAGTGTTCGACTGGAATAATAACCCACTGCTCCAGAAATGGTCTAAATCTATATCTTAGTATGACATTTGAGTGCAGAGGATCAGCTTGAGACATTGCAGGGGGAAATTGAGCATGGAGAAAATCAAATTTTACACTTGAACTGACAATACTTTGTTTTTCCAGAGTCAGCATGAGATACACAAACATGCACTTCTTCCTCCCGCTGCCACACTGAACAGGAGGCAACGAGGGACAGGTGAAGGCCGTGTGGGACACTTGCCCTCCACACGACATAAAAATGATCCGCTCTAGCTGATAAAATGACCCAAGTCTGCACATTATGCATATTGATAAAGAAAGAAAAAAGAATCCCAAATGGGAAACCGGCACCTGTTTTCACGGTGTTCCGCGTGTCAAGTGCGGTGGTACAACAGTGTGGCTGGAAGTAGGAGAGCCACTGAGCACAATGTTTAATTCATTCGTTGACACAGTCGCTACAGTTAGAAGAGCACTGCAGTGCACCAGTGAAGTGGCTGCTGGGGGGGGGTGGGCGGGGGTAGACTTCCACTGTACGGCCTGGTACGAGCGGGTGGAATTCGCCACCGCAGGACCCACAGAAGAACAGTAAAAGAGTCATGAACGCGATGCATTTTAGTGCAGTTGCGGAAGGCGCCCAGATGATGACACCTAGCCTGACTTTTCCTCCACCAGTTGGTCAAAGATTTCGCTTATTTAGTGAAATAGCTCTAACATCTATTTGATGGAAGTCTCTCCTGATTGTAATGACTTTGGTGACTTTTCCTCTAGCATCCCCACGAGGTTTTGTGGTGTTGAGTAGGCTAAAATGTCTCTATAATGTGGTACACACATTCGTGTCCCACTCAGGATGAATTGTAATAGCTATGAAGATCCACTGACTTTTCATCTAGTGCTATTATCAGGGCAAAATTGGAATTTGCCCATTACTGTGGTTTAAAAGAAACCTGTACTGTGGTTAATAATATACCTGCTAAACGTCATTATTTTAATATTGTTGTCATGAGCACGCCAGCATGCTGATATTAGCATTTACTGTAGCTCAAAGCACCGCTGTGCCCAAGTACAGCCTCACAGGGCAGCTAGCATGGGCTGTGGGCCCTGTTTGGGATCAATTACTGTTCAAAAGTCACCACACACCACATTGTTTCCTTTCTCCGCTAGTTTAAAGGACACCGACCACATCTGCAGCTATAGCACACGTCACAAAACACCTGCGCCCATTGCGTCAATGCAAGCTCATACGCACGTCACTGCGCGCTGGCATGCGTCAACTTCCATCAATATACATCACCGTCCTACTTTCCTATGTTAACACGCCTCAACTCACACGAGAAGCAGCGATGTGTTCATCAGAATTGCTCCTCAGATCTCGGATATTACTATTATCTCCTGCCTGTACGGCACATCATGTGTGCTCCGGATATCAGCTCACGAGGCTTAAATGATGCAACACCATGTGGCGTAGTGTGTGTTGCACAAAGTAGCATCACCTCCACCAAACGTTGTTCTGGCCTGACAGAGGAGCTAAACTTTCTCTTATTTTGATTAATGGAGCATTTTAACCAGGCAAACAACAAGAGAAACATCACGACAAAGTACAGTGTGTGGCTTTATGAGACAGAAGCTTTTAACAGATCAGCGGGGTTGAAGGGTGGATGATGACAAATTATAGCCTGGTGGAGGAGCATGAAAACAAATCTTTGAACTCAAGTGGGCTTCAGAAACTAAGATTTTCTTTCATCCAAAACACAAACGCTGCTGTTATGATGATAAGGCAATCACCCTTCAGTTTAGGAAAAACACTTCAGAATTTAAAGTTGACATTGGAAAGAAACGGCATGAATGGCAATCTTCACTTCGTGGAAAAACAGAGCAGTGATAGACAATAGGATTTCATCCAAGTAAAGTGCACTGTCACTCACTCAAACGGTTCACTGGGGTCGTCCCTCTGCAGCTCTGGTGGGATGGGTATCCGTTTGTAGTACATTTCCCAGTCAAACGCCCCTCGCATGGCGCCGCCCGCCTGCGTGTCGTAGCCGAAGTTGTCGTGGTCGATCACGTCGATCATCGGACACACAATGGTCTTCCTGTTCTGCGCGATTCGGTCTGAGGGACACAGAGGGAGGCAGGCGGGTCGGTGTTTGGTTCAGTTAAAACAAATTTAAAAAAGTGATTCCACTGATTTTCAATGACAAAACACAGCAAGCAAAAACAAAGTTACAGGATTTAGAATTCGGTCTGTTTGTCTATTTGTGTTTGAGGATAGGATTTACATAGTGAGGAATAAAACAGGTTTTTTTACCTACAAAGTGAGGACATTTTGGCCGGTCCTCACAAGTTTGGGCTGTTTGAAGGTTAAGCCTTTAGTTTTAAGGGTTAGGGTTAGGTTAAGGGTTAGGGTTAGGCATTTAGTTGTGATGGTTAAGGTTAGGGGATAGGGAATGCATGATAGCAATGACAGTCCTCACAAAGATAGAAGTACAAGAATAAGTGTGTGTGTGTGTGCTCTAGTTTTACTACATTCGTGGGGCCCACAAACCAGGAAGCCACTATATTTGTGGGGTCCGAGGTCCTTTGTGGGGCCAAAATGCTGGACCTCACAAGTTTAAAGGGCTTTTTGAGGGTTAAGACTTGGTTTTGGGGTAAATGTTACAATTAGGTTAAGGTTAGGGTTAGGGTTAGGTTTTTAGTTGTCATGGTTAGGGTTAGGGTAAGGGGCTAGGGAATGCCTTATGTCAATGACGGGTCCCCACGAAGATAGTGCTGCAAACCTGTGTGTGTGTGTGCACTATGCCCCGTTACTGAAAAAGGTCAGCCAGTGTGTGGATGTGTGTCACTCATCGTAAAAGGATAAAAGGTTTGACGATCAACTGACGTCCTGCGCCCCTGCTCATAGTCAAAAACATTTTCATTGTCGTTTTTCAGAAGGGCTACGACAGAAAAAGTGGACAAACCTGTAAAATAACAGTCAAGCCTGAGTCAAGATGTGTTGGATACAAGGTATTCTCTAATTTTGGTTCTTAGAACATGACTTTTTCTGATCCCATATGCCACTGGATCTCGTGCTCCCACATTTAATATATTCAAATTGATTAATAATAATTCATTCAAAATCTATCATTTTACACCCTTTTTCCATTATTCATATTGTAATAATGCGCTGTGATGAACACAACGGCTGCCTGTTTATGTTACGCACTGGCAGACACATTCCATTCCCAAGCACTGTGCGAGCAGCTTGACATAGAGGTAATGCGGGTCACGCGGTTTGTCGTGAAATGGTTCTATGTGGGACGGCATCAAGCTGGGAAAACGAACTGAAGGTCCATAATGGAGAAAAGGGGTAACTGAGAAAGTGAGACCGCTCTTCCATAAAACAATTGATAAAAATTACTAATTGATAAACATACTCAAGTAAAAGCATAAAAGTACTTGGTCAATAAACTACTCAAAGTACAAGTTACATTGTGTTTTAGTATTGTTTAAGTGTGTGCAGGCCACACCTCTTCAGAGCCATTTCATGCAAGTCAAGTCCAATAAAAGTGTCAGGTCTTTGGGGCACAAGTCCAAGCCAAGTCTCAAGTCTTTGGCCGAGAGTCTGAGTCGAGTCTCAAGTCTCTTTTTGGAATAATAAGTGTTGTGCTGTGCATCAGGTTAGAAATGTTCTTGAAACGATGAAGGCTCTTGCAAATGACAAGGTGATACAAAATGTAAACCAGACTTTGGTGTTTCATTTTTACCTCTTTACTTAATATTTCATGAAATGCTTCTTTTTCTCCCCTCTCTACAAAAGTTACAAAAACGCTGACAAAGAGGAAGGACCTGGGTAGACAATAATGAGAACAAATATGAAACTAAATTATACTCCAAACTGAAAATAAATCAGGTCTGAATTCAAAAACCATTTCTGAGCGTGTTTAGATATTTAGTCAATGATGATCCATGGAAGAAACCATAAAGTGCATCTTTGGATGGATGGGAACAACAACACTCAGTGGAAATGATTGTATTTTTGATGTATGATTTGCCTTCTCCAATAGCACAGACACCCAATACAATACGATTATTCCTAAAGCATGTATGAACATAATGTTTACAACGTAAAGAATCATTGTGGCAACAACACATCAGTGTTGAATGAAGTAGGGCGAGCCTGTACAGACGGAGCCTAACAGGACTGTTCAAGCCACCCATATTTGCTCTCCCCACAATGCTTCTCAAAAATGATCGTTTGCTGATTAAATAAGGGCTGGAAGCCTACTGAGTGAAAGCCAAGATCAGTTTCACTGGTGACATTCTCTTTAATTAATTCACCGTCAGGCGATCGTTGTAAAACAAATAGCCACCAATGTGAAACTGGAGAAAATAAATAGGGTAATTTCCATCAAAAGAAAGCCATGCCACCAGTGGCATTGTGTGCAGCTACTGAATTTGGGTTACATTAGCAGAACAACTAAACCTTAAATAGAAAAGGAGTGCACCGGTTAAAGGCAGAATACGTTGGATTTTCCTAGAAAAACAACTTGCATTTTTTTGGGGGGGGTTACTGAGCGTAATAGTATTCTATTTAACACTACCCTTCCCATTATCTCAAGCCAGACATGCTCTCTCATTTTAAATTCCACTTCTGCCACCATGCGATGCCAAGAATTTGCCACATCCAGATTTGCTCTTCAGTAGACACCAGTAACATTTGAAATGATTTTAACAGGACCTGTTTAGCCAATCTAGACGGACTTGCACCTTTTTTAAAACAAACAAAGCCCAAAAATACTTTTCAGCCCTCGATGAATGAGTACATTTATAAAGCAGAACGGAAATGGTAGCTCACACAATTAGCTATTCACCTTGACAATCCAAAAATCCTAATGAAAAAACTCAATTCAGAATTTAAAAAATGCTCAAGAAAACTATTTTGCTGAGAGCTTTAAGAAAAACCAGCATAACACCAGGGTGCTCTGTGATATCATTACCCGAGCTACAGATGCCCCCCCCCCCCCCCCCCCCCCCTCCCCCCCCCCCCCCCCGCCAGCTGGGGGGGATTGTTTTGATAACTCCATCCACAAAAAACAAAAAAAAA
>WNGW01000031.1:1876068-1911102 GCA_011952105.1 Coreoperca whiteheadi
CCCTGCACAGAGATTATGTGAGGAGTTTCTTTCCAACAAAGTCATCACAATAAGAAACCATATTACCCCACCGTCTCTTGTAACACCCCCACCTCCTAGTAATTTGTCCCGCTCCCTATTTTAATTTCCCCCTGTCGCAGTTGATAATTTAGTCAAATTAACCAATATGAAGCCTGCATCATATTCTCTTGATATCCTACAGCAAATATTTAAATTCCCTTTAAGGCACCACTCTTAAAGAAGATAAATGAGAGCTAATCAATTGTCTGAGTCTCTTGAAATGTACTAAACTGTCAATTTGGAACTCTGATTAATTATTCAAAAATAAAAACTTTAACCAAAATTATCATTCATGGCTGGTTGTGCAACATTAAAGAAACCAGCATAATAATCGACACGCATTTTTTTAAATTATAATTAAATTAAAAACACACAATGTACAAAAACTGATGAACAAAAGACGTGTGTGTGTGAGAGAGAGAGAGAGAGAGAGTGGGTGATTGGTTGTGTGTTTGAGAGAGCAGTACCACAACAGTGTGTGTGAGTTTGCGTTCCTCACCCAGCAGCGGGGGCAGCCAGTTGAAGTTGGCCTCACAGTGGGAGTCCAGGAAGGTGATGATCTCTCCTTTAGCGGTGGCGGCTCCCAGCAGACGAGTCCTGATCAGCCCCTCCCTCTTCTTGGTCCTCAGGATACGAACCTTTGGCATCCGGATCATGTACTCCTCCAGCGCCAGCTTGAGGTGCTCTGCACAGGGGGTAGTGGAGGAAGGACGAGATACAGGAAGACGGAGTCATCACATGGACATGAACATACCCAGCAAAACAAATGTCAAATCTTTGTCCTGCATTTTCTGGGTTGATTAATGGAGTCATTGGTCTCTGGCACTAAGACCAACAGCCCATTTCAAAACTAAATGCACCTGCACATGCAGCAATGAGAGTTTCAACCTGGTTTGCATTTGAACACATCAAAAAACACCACTGGCTGCAACCGACTGAATTCAGGTTGCATATTTTCGCTATTTTACATTTTTATAAAATCACTACTTTTTGAAGTTTTATGGAATTTGTGAGGTGCAGGCCTACAGTACGTGCACCCGTCATAAGCTCCTTGATCGATGCCATTAAAAAATACACACTTTGAGTCAAAGCATACAACTATTTCCACGTCTAAGAACCGCAGGCAAATAATATTTTATCTGCACTACATTGCAAAACTGATCTTTGATATTTGAAGTATGTGAAACCTTTTCCCTGCTACTACATTTGATGGTAGCAGTGTGGATATTTATCATCATCAATGAAAAGTAGGAAACAACAGTTGATCCAGAACTCAAGGGACATGGGGATGGGCCTTTCCTTTTAAAGTCTTTGTTTAGTTGTATACACAGCATAGAAGTCGCAGCGCAGCGGTTACTGCAGTACACTGTGACTGACTGGAAACCTGTTCAGGGTGTACCACGCCTCTTTGCCAGTGCATGCTGGCAACTGGGATAGGCGCCAGCCCCCTGCAAAACAAAGCAAATCAAACTAACTTTAATCTCTTCTCTGAGGCCTAATAACCAGCTGATTCTCCATTATCGTACTCAGTGCACGAACTCGATGATGTTTGCTTTGCTCGCACTTCATCGCTCCTGCAGAGTAAATTTACTAACCGTTTAAAATGATCACAGGGAACCTGTCACCCCCCACCCCCCCAAAAAAAATAATGCTGCAGGCCTCCATTCAGCCAAAATGTAACAAAGAAACAAAAGCTCTAGCACATTATAACCCAAAAGTTTGTCAAAATCAGTAGAGTCACGTGGACGGACATTCAGTTTTGTAGGACAGCCATGGGCCCTGTGACTTGCCACTGTATTCAAATCACATCCATCACGGCAATCAAGTCAAACATATTTATGTGCAAAGCCATCGGTCATGGAAGCAGATTGGTTTAACGGTCTCCCTGAAGAGGAACGGCTCTTTCTGTTATGTGAATTTGATGACATTGAAGGCTTTTCCGTTTCATGTTTTATTGCTCTTTATATGAAGATTTAAGGGCTATATTTATTAGTAAAATGTCCTTCATCTCATCTCTCTTTGGTTGGATGATCACAAAAGACTTGGGATATGTTTTTGGAAGGGAGCTTTTTTTTTTTTTGTGGCAGGTTTTTAGTAGACCTTGGTAGAAGAGGCAGTTCAGTTTGCAGATGAAAAGCTTTATGTAAAAAGTTATTTTCTGGCAATTGTCGTTTCTCCACTGCAATATATTTGGTAAGTTTGCCCATGAAGGCTTTGACAGTATCTACTAATTATGCTTGTGAAAATGGTGCAAACCTACTGTGTCCCAATCATGGAGAATGTTTCTTTTTATTTCTTTTTTGAGGACGTGTGAAAATTCGATTTTCTTTTTTACACCAAAATCTCATTCTTGGTGATAAGAGCGCGAGCCCTGAGTGCTCTCAGCGGTTTGAAAAGAAATAATTTCTGAAGCAGTCAAAACATGAAATATATCTTTGACAGCTTCTTTACAAAAAGCCACAAACACTGCCTGTCGACAGGAGCAGCGAAAGAGACTATGAGAAGTTGAAAAGTTGACCTTTTAACTTCATCCGTTGGAAACTTTATTTACTTTCATGCCAATTGCAGAGCCGAAGTTGACAGAGAAACAGATCGAGCAAGTGCTCTGGAAGGCGGCCTTTTGAATGCACACGCAGGAGGAAAAAGAACTGTTAATTGTTTTGTTTTTTTTGGATCTTGTGAGGGAGGGAGAGTATAAAGAATGGTTGAACATTAAAAATGACGGGGAAGAAGAAGAGACAGTGATGAAAAGTGGGAACTGAAAAATGAATCGTCTCCAAACTCCACACAGCCAGGCCGCCTTGTTTTCTCCCGTCCATCCATCCTAGTATCCTCACTCCCCTCCGTTCTTTCTAGTTCTTCTTCCTATCTTGACCCATTACGAATTAAACTGGGGGGTTTTTTTATCACGGAGAAACATAAAGCACCTTTAGGAATGAAGAAGGATCACATCTACGAGAGCAACACGGAGGACGTGACAAGAAGCATTCATTCCGACCATCTCTGTAAAACTACTGCTTGTAAGTGATGAAACGCCTCTATAAGCATGTATGCTTTCTTTTGCCATGTGTAGACCCTGCGCCCTTCTCGGGTTGGGCTGTGCCTCAACGGTTCGGGATACTGATTCAGACATCAATTTTCCTTTTTTCCCACCATTTTCAACGTGCAGGGTCACGGGGCGCTGGAGCCACAGGGCTGACTCATACAGACAGACAGCCATTCACCCTCACATTCACACTTACGGGCAGTTTTTGTAGTTGTTGGGTTTTTTTTTTTTTGGACAGGCTGATCAATGCATTAGCTTAACAGTTTGTGCTTGCACCGTAAGCACAGACAGCTTATCAACTGGGTTCCTCTTGACGGGGAAAAAATGTGATGCCTTAACACTGTGTTTATCCTTGACGGATATCAAAGACGCACTGCGTGCTGTGTAAAAAAGCAGCACTGATCCCGGCATTATCTGTATGACATCTGCGTGTTCTGGACCGACTGAGTCACGACTCTGAAAAGAAGAGGTGTGATTTTTGAAGCAAACCCCTAACGTATGACCCGTCGCAGGGATACATACATAGCGGCTGTATTTCTCTCTTGTCAGATGCTGCACACCCCCTATTTGTAATCCGCTGTGCTGCACGAGGATGCACGTTTAGTGTCGGACATGGACACAAGGCCTCAAACGCAGCGATCAGTTCTGCAACGCACCAACTCTCGCCCTGACCTCATCCCTTCAAGCTGAGTGTCTGTGAGAGCCGTCACTCTCCTTTTCTATCTGTCACCGGCTCCCTCTATATCACCCCATCAAAACAAATATCCCAAATCTAATCCCTCAATCCTCCCATCCATGATGTTCAGACTTTGTCTCTCCTTTCCGACTCCAGTGAAGGTCAGCCATCTTTATTTTCCGCGGTGTGTTTATTGTGTTGACCTACATGCTGTAAACATTGACATTGCAACAAGGGCGGAAGACCTCCGCGTCAAACTGCGAGGAAAAGGCGAGCCTGTCCTCTCGGTATGCTTCTGCAATAAATCAACCCATTAAGAGCTGACCATTACGAGCATGACTTTGGCTCTTTATAAACGCTCACCCCACACAAAGGGACGCTGACATCATCCGGCTAATGACAGGAAGCAGGGCGAAATTAATCAACGCCCATTTGCCCCATGTGCGAAGAGAGCTTGTATGGAGAGAGGTGAGGGAGAAAGATCAGAGCATTTAATTATGATTGGTTAATTTTCGCTGAATAAATTGGAATACGGCTCATACTGTTTACCGAAAGCAAGGAGGCAATTAATAACGCTAATGAGAGCGAGCTGATGTCGGCAAACACATTAGTCTTTATTAAAATGTGAAGAGGAGTAGATTGGAGGGCTGAGGCGTCGTCGATGTCGGGGTCATTGCACAGTGTGGAGCAGAGGGATGGATGACTCACCACACACCTGGTTGGTGATACAAATCCAGGCCCTTTATTCAGCACCGACTAGAATCCACCTGCGCTCCCACTGCACCATCCACCCCTTTCTGTTTTACTACCTCCTTGCAGGCCGTCACTCACTTATTTCTCCTGGAGGTGCCCGGCCTTCTTTGATCTGCTCACCCGGGGCCCATACTCAAACATGAATTAGTTGCTGGCAGATGAAAGGATCGGCAGTTGGCCTCAGGCTCTTGTCAAAGTGTCTGCGTGCATTTAAAACGTCGTTGAGAAAATGTACATGTGTTTGTGTCTTATGTTTGCCTCCCACTGATGCATGTCCCGTGAACTGAAACCACACCCGCTGACAGGAGTGTTTAAAGAAGTAATAAGTCAATTCAGGTCTTTCACTGTGTCACAAGCACCTTAACTGCACAATGTCCCTCTCAGCATGTCTGTTATATTTGTGTGCACGCGTAAATATATTTTTCTTTATGTAAATTAAAAAAAAACAGCCAGTGAGCTAATGTGACTCCAATACAGCTTCAACATGTTAAGGAATTTTAAAAACATTCTCATATGACTTACGGCTGCAGATGCAAAAAAGACTCAGTACCCAATGTACATGTCATTCAGATGCATCTAGACCAATGTCTCACAGCTACACTTTTGGAAATAACAAGTCCTCATACCTAAAATTAATCACGAGTGTTTTCTGATCTGCTGCCTCAATCTCAATCTCAGTCTCAATCTAATTTATTTATATAGCACTTTAAAACAACAAAGTTGGCCAAAGTGCTGTACAGTGACAAAAAATAGAACATAAAAATAACAACATAGAAAAACAGGGTAAAAATACAATAAATCACAGCCACAATAAAAGTAAACATCTCTAGACTGTGTTAAAAGCCAAAGAGAAAAAATGTGTTTTAAGAAGTGATTTAAAAACAGAAAGTGAGTCCGCCTGCTTGATTTGCAGTGGCAGCTAATTCCACAGTTTAGGGCCGCCAACTGAAAAAGCACGGTCACCTCTTAGCTTTCTCTTTGTCTTGGGGACAGTGAGCAAGCACTGATCTGTCGACCTGAGACGGCGAGACGGGACATAAGGGTGGGGCAGCTCGGACAAATACCGCGGAGCACGACTTGTTAAACTCTTAAAAACAAACGAAAGAATTTTAAAATCAATACGAAAACGCACCGGGAGCCAATGAAGAGAGGCTAAGATAGGGGTGATGTGGTGATATTTTCGACGAACCAGTTAAAAGACGAGCTGCAGCATTTTGCACCAGATGCAGACGAGAGAGCCATGACTGGCTGATCCCGGCATAGAGTGTATTACAATAGTCCAGTCTTGATATAATAAAGGCATGGATCAATATTTCAAAGTCATATCTAGAAACTATAGACTTAACTGATGGTGGCAGTTTTTCCAGTTTGAAAAAAACTGGTAAAACGGCTCTAACTTGTGCGTCAAAATTTAAGTCCCGATCCATTTTAACACCCAGGTTTGTAACTATGGGTTTTACTGATGCTGTCAAACAACCGAGTTCAACCGGGAGAATACTGACAGTATCACTTGGCCCAAATATATCAGGACTTCGGTTTTTTAATATGTAAAAAGTTCATGGACATCCAAGCTTTAATTTTGTCAATGCATTCCAACATTTGACGGGATAAAAGGCATTAATTAATATGCTTTAAAGGCACATACATTTGGCTGTCGTCAGCGTATAAATGAAAAGAGATGCCGTGTTTGTGGAGAATTGACCAAAGAGGTAACCTATACAATGAGAAGAGGTGTCATGTTGTGGGGGTTATGGGGTGTGTTTTGGGGATGTTTATTGTTTTCGGTCTGGTTTCTTCCTGTTTTATTTTGGTAGATGTCTGTTTCCCCCCTGTCACTGTCAATTTATTTCCTGTCCCTGATTCCCTGATTGTGTTCACCTATGATGTCCTGCACCTGTGTCTCGTTACCTTCACCTCCCCTGTAGGTATTTAGTTCTTGTGTCTCCTTGTCTCGGTGTGGGATCATTGTATCTATGTCAGTGTCGGTGTCGTGTGATGTTCGCGTGTTGCCTTCCCAGCCTTCCCAAGTGTTTTCGCTACCTCCTCGTGCTTCTTTGTTTTCCTGGTTTCCTGTCTGTTTTTTCGAGTTCGCCTGTCCACCGCTGGGTAAGAAAGAATAAAAACTCCATCCCTCCCTACTGTCTGCATCTGGGTCCTCCTTACCTCGTCGCCGGCCAAACCCTAACAAGAGGCCCTAGGACTGACCCCTGAGGCACTCCACATGTGAGAGGAGCCATGGAGGACATTGAGCCACCAACACTAACACAAATAGGATAAAACTGTAGGCAAATAAAACTTATTGTTTAAGGCAAGAGAAAAATCCCCTTGAGGTTACGAAGAAACTAACGCTGACTATTTGTAAGAGACAGAATGCAAATCTTCTCAGGTGTCAAAGTAACACAATTTGTACACCAACCATCCACCCGGACCTCCTCTCTACATGGTTTTGCTGTGGTGGAACTTCATGTCACTGGCTTCAGGACTTTGGTAAGTGATTCTACACATGACCGCAAGTTGGTTTGAATAAATCATCGATGCTGTCGTTATCTCTCAGGACAGTCTGAATAAAAAAGTGATTGTTGACAGATATTTATTTTTTTAAAGGACTTGCATTAAACAACTGAATCTATTTCGTAACCTCATTCTGTAACAAAACAAAAAAAAAAACCAAAAAAAAGAACTTTCAAGGTTTCAAACAGTTTTGATTATTTTGTTACATATATATACTGTTCCCAAAGGTCAAGAATGAACTTCCATGCGCTGATGTTTTGATGTGTGTAAAACAGTCCAATATTTTTTTATTATGAGGCACATGAATACATTTAAAATGTATGGCCAAAAATGACAGATTGGGCCGTTAAATGTTTTCAATTCTTTACACCCTATTAACTAATGCCAAATGTGATATGAGCTGTTTTGAATTACAAGTTGGCTTTCTGCATGAGATGAACATAAACTCACACATAATCACATCATGTGCACATACACACACGTCTCCACCACAAATACCACCATCAGCATCTTCCCTAATGCGTTTGAAAAAAGATAATTCAATTAGAGTTTGAGACACAGTGGATCCAACATGGCACGCAGAGCCCAGGGTTGTGGATTAATCCCAAGATGCTCTGGCACACCACCAAAGACTGGAGCTGCTTGTTTTCCCTCAGCAAAATATTCCAATGCGCTTGTGAACTCCATCACACTCTGTCGATCTTCTTCCTGCGCCAGCTTGAATTTTTGCTGCTATAATTTAAAAAAAAAGGGTTCTCGAGGGAGTGACTGAGCATGTTGTTGATCAGTGTTTGCTGCATTGTTAGGGGCAGCTTTAACGTACCTGCATATAAATCTCGGTTTTAATATTGTTCATTCCTTCAACACGACCAGTCCTGCAACATCACATTACTGCTGAGGTTGCATTGATCAGCCCATTAATCTCACACTCCATCTTATACTTTGTACTAAACAAGACAATTAAATACCTGAAGCAACAACTCATTTCCAACCCGAAGTGGGCAATTCACTGTTTACTGCACCATATATTAAGGGACTGCATGCCGTTAACTCCAGTTTAGTATAAATCCGCTCAGCTGCAAAATGCTCCAGTGTGTGCAGGAGGTTAAAGGTCGATGAAGCCAGCAGAACTGCATCATCTGCAAATACAGAGATGCAATCCTGAGACAACCAAATCTGACGCCCTTGGCTGCTACCACAGATTTCCTCCATGAAAATCACAAACAAAATTGCGGACCAGCCTTGGCAAAGTCTATTAGAATTTACTGTCATGGTTTGGATTTGTGTTTAGTTATTTCCTGTTTTATTTTGAAATATTCTCCTTCCCTCGTGTGTCTTATAGTTTTGCTTCTTGTCTTTGATTGCTTTGATTGTTTTTACCTGTGTCTCGTTGTCTCCCCTACTTGAGTGTATATAAGTCTGTGTCCTTCCTTTGTTCAGTGTCAGTTCTTCACCTGGAACTCACCTGCTCTTCGTGTTATTGGACTTCTGTGTGTTTTTTGGATTTGAGATTGTTGGCCTGCTCCTTACAGATTTGTTACCTGTGTTTATGTAATGTTATGTAAGCCTTCGTTCTATTATATCATTGAACTGTACTTGCTCTGCCTCAGTGTCTGAATTTTGGGTCCAAAACCTTGTGTTTCTAAATGATGTCAATGACATCATGTCAATCATAAATCTTAAGAGAGGTTGTCTGTCTGTACACACTGATACCATTTGGGTATCTAACTTTTACATAGTGAGCTAATATTAACCTGATACTGTGAGATAACATCTTTTAAACCATTTTATCTACTTAGGAATTCATAATTTAGATGCCAGCGAGGAACAGTTGCCACCAGAAGCCCAAGGAAGCTTCAAAAGCAGCTTGGTAAACTGAAAAACAATCTCCTTCAAGACCTCAGCAAATTATTTGCAGCTTCTTGTTTAGTCAAGGTCTTTAACCAAGTGTTAGCCATGCGCTGGAAAAGGTAAACAGTATGTAGTCTAATAGGCAATGACAACACATTTACAGTTGGACACAACACAGGAACAACAGAGGTGGCAAAAGCTGTGTTCAAGTTATACGAACACGGAGAACCAACAAAGTTAATCTTTAATGTGATGATGTACAATGAGACTAGAAGACATTTCTTAAATTATGCTTCGTGGTTACTGTGAAATTAAACGGGGGGGAGGGTTCTGGGGTTTTTTATTCAAATAAGCAAAAGGTGTCAAATGAATTGAAGGCTTGTCTTAATGAGAAGAAAATGCTTTCATTAAAGGTGATTCTGATTTTGTAAAGGAGGGAGATTAAGGGGCAAGAGAAAATACAAGCAAACTAATAAGATGTCTTTCCGGGCAGAAAGTTAGATTGTCTTCTTATAAGGTTTTCACAGAGCTCTTCGGGTGTGTGCTGAACAAAATGTGTTGTACCTGGAACATGTCAAACATCACACTTGTGTCTAAAAACCAAGAGATGCTGCCCATAACTATATCAGAATTTCAGCTCTGTTAAAGAGTTTTACTGATAGAGTTCAGCAATGCTAAATCTGAGCTCCCATCATACTCCAGAGCCCAGACCAGCACAGATAATTAAATCCCTATTGTTTGCTGATTTTCTAAATATAAGCTCTTTCTAAGACTGCATATCAAATAAATATGCATGAGCAAAAAAATGTAACAAAGAACAAAAACAAGACACTGAATTGTAGAAGATGTACTTTTTATAGTTTACTTACTATAGCTGCTGTCATAGTGAGGTTTTTTTTATCTGAGCCTATAGAAACACCTTTGTATGACTATGTCTACTGAGAACTGTACGTGTACTGTGTCTTCACCTTGAAACAGCCAATGTTCATTTCTGGCGTACTGTTCGTAACATCATCGCCTACATTAGCAGATGACATACCAGTCTTAGTGAACTCATACGTCCTCCACACACTTTTTGCTAAAATTTCAAACGTGGAGTCAAAAGTGGTTAAAATCCAACATGACCCTGCATATTACACCGGCACTAACTTAGATTACAATAGCTTGTCTATTGCAAAACACTGAACACATTTATAAAGGAAATATTATTTTCCACAGATATGTCTGGCATCAAGAGGGGTCAGTCCAACCCGTTCTCAGGAAACCGACGTTTAGTCACGCCCTTCTGTGTTTTATACAGAAGCACATGGTACCCTTTAGCATCTGTAGGAGATGCCTTCAGAAACTACTTAGTTAGGTAGTAGGAAGTCATGTGATGTCATACCCCTTTTCCACCGAGGTGCCGGTTCGGAGTCAGAGCCTAGTTTCAAATCGGTTCATTGTGTTTCCACACCCGAAGCAGCAGCTCGGAGCCAGGAAAAGTGGCTCTTCAGTAGCACCAACTCGTTGCTGGGCTAGAAGGAAGAACCGCTTACTGCGGCGGCTGGGGGCGGGGTTACCGTGACCGACAAGACGAACAGTTTTCACTTCTGCTTCTTACACCAACGCTTAATACATTTTTATTTAACTGCAATGTGATGGTTTATCAGCAGAGTTGATGCTAGGAGGGTAGCAACATGCCGAGGCTAAAGTTGACACGTTATTGTTAAAAATAAATGTCATGTACGTTCCGTTACTCTCGCTCGTAATCTCCGTCTGTACAAACTACGGCGAACATCAATAGCAACGCAACGTCCGTGATTGTTGACGGTGTTTGTGTTTGGCGCTGCTGCGCTAGCGTTACCGGGAAAGATGTGATGTATACAGTCATGTGAGTCCTGGCTCTGTGCTGCTCTGTAGCCATGGAAACACAAGGCGGGTTCTTCGAAGGCTCGTCATTTGAACCAACTCCGAACTGGCTCTAGCACTGGCTCTGAACCAGCACCTGGTTCATTTTGGTGGAAAAGGGGTATAAGTGACCTAAGTCACGGGCGCTGACTTCTAACGTAGCTTAAAACTCTTAATAACTCAACATTAACTACTGGTTTCACCCGGGACACGAACCCCCGGTCTCCTGGATGAAAGTCCTCTGTTGTTTGACACATCCATCCAAAAATAACCTTTTGACAGCGAGTCTGCACCAGTGCCGGCTTATCACACTCCTCTACCCCTACATGTGAGTGGAGGGGGTGGAAACATCGCATTAATTCAAATCCAGTCTCATTCCTTGTTTTGCAACATTTTTGCAACGATTTCGCATGGTGGATAAAATCACAGTTCACTTCGAAAAATTCGAAAAATATAAATGTGTTGCTTAATTCACTTCCTTGTACCCGTTAACTTAGCATTTGCAGTTAAATTACACTGTGGCTTTTATATGAAGCTCCAGACAACATTTTCTAGGTTATAGCAATTTTTATTTTGTCCCCACACGTGCAAGCGTGACTTCTCTGGGCCTCTCCTCTTCAGAAAGACGTTCAGAATCGATCAGCTCCCACTGATGGCTCAACATCTCTAAATGGCAACACTTAATTAGCTCCTTTTGTCCTCTGTCGCCTGTCTCCCTCTCGACCTCCCTCTTCATATCGCGCTCTCCCTCGTCTCCCCGTCACACTTCACTGAGCACCATTACCTCATTATCTCCCTGCACCCTCAGTCACACACGCAAACAGACACACGCACACATGCACGCGCACGCAGCGACGTGAACGAATAAACACGCAGAACTTTGTTCAGTCTCTCTGCAGCGCTGCCTCTCTCTCCCTCCGTACTCGCCCCCATCGCTGCCAGTCCCAAACAAATTGTCTCCTATCTCCTCATCACCTCCGCTTCCTCTCCATCATGCAGATGGTTAAGCTGCTGGTGTTGATAAGACTGTTCAAAGCAGCGTCCTCAAGCAGCCAAAGTAACTAAATCATTAATTAAACTGTCCTGAAATTAAATCAGCCCATTAAGTACTGATTAGAAACGTACTGTGTTTACAGTAGGTATGTTTGTCTACGCAGGCCCCTAGCAGATGCCCCAGTTTTTGCCTGCTAATGGGCATAAAAGGATGTGGTTGTTTGAGTAGACCGGTCATTCGGTCCGTCCATCGCTTTGTCCAGCTAACGGCCAGACTGCTCAGACTGCTATGAGATGTGCGGTGAGTATTCATGGTCAGAGGATGACTCCTGATGAGGTGACCCCCTACCTGTAATCTCCCACCACCAGCAGCTCAACATTTCTCCTTGATCAAAGGCATCATTGGCCTTGACAAGGTCAATATCTACATGAAGCTTTCGGTGGATATTCTTGGTCTCCAGATGATGCATCCTGATGGTATTGGTGCTTCCTTCACCTCGGGCCACCTTCACGGCAACATGTCCAATTGTACAGTACATACACAATGTCAAAATCCCAGAGGATGGGACTTTACATTTCAGGCACTCATCAACTTTCCTCGATCAGAGCCACGTGTGGCACAACACAACCAACAGCATTTTGAAGCCTCTTAAAACAAAGATGAATTCGAAGACTCACAAGACAAATAGTCTGAGGCGTGGCAGAAATCTCACAAACACATCTCAGCACTCAAACTGCATTAGCGTTCTCTTACATTGTATTCTCAGTGTAGCGTAAAAAATAACAGCGTGGAAGTAAACAGCAACAGTTACTCTCCCCTTGATGTTGTGGCCCCTTCTGACAGACAGTGGCGGTGTCTGGCTTTCATTTTGAAAATGGCTGTTGTTTTTTTGCCACTATTTTATTCTCACCATAAGAGCAAATAAGAGCATGTCTTCGCAAAAATGTCTGTGGCTTCAATCCCAGTAGCCGTGGTTGGCAGCACTGTGCCCCACCACTGGCAGAGGTTACAATCCTCCCGAACACAGTGACATATTTCGGCACAATTAGCAGTAGACCTCTTGTGGTCGGCACTGCCGTGGCTCCGGGGTTGGAGGCTGTGATGATGCCTGCTGGGAGCCGCGCTGTCTGACTGCCAAACCGCCTCTACATCTGCCTGAAAATTAATCAAAAGTCCGTCTGCACAAGAGCAGCATACAGGCCACTCCTTTTTTGAAATGACGTATTACAGCCATTTAGTCAACTGATCCCATCGGGAGGGGAAAGCAGGAAACTAATTGGACGATCAATCAGCCAATGGCAGGTTTCCATCACAGAGCAGCTGACACCCCCGGTCCCTGTGAGTGAACACTGAGCTCTGCTACCGGCTGTGATTACATAACACGCCTCTGCTTCATTCTGAATAAAAATCGATGTTATTGACAAATGCAACAAAGGTCTTTACGCCGGAGCTGAACAAAAGAATGGAATAAAGTGTCCGGTTTACAGGCTCTGCAGTGGGTAAACATGAAGGAGAGTTCTCACCTAAATCGAAGCCTTCGACACGGTCAAAGAAGAACTTCGTTTTACTGTGGTGCTTCTCACTGAAGCAACTAAACAGTATACGTTGCTCCCGCAGGCGAGGGCGTCCCTTTCTGTTGAGAATTGGTGGGAACACATAAAATAAACGGTCTTCAGTTGCGAATTGAGGAAATGTAATGGGGGATCGGTATGCATATAATTACGGCGGGTCGGCACAAACACTGCGCATCAAAAAGGCTACTACAGAGTCGACAATAAGGAAATTCTCGGCACAAAATGCACACCAATGTCAACCTCACAAGTAAGTTTAGTTCATCACATCCACAGCTGCAACACCATGTCAATCGAACCATGCCAAATGCGCCAGTGCACGTGAGTCAGCCCAGAGATAACAATATCCAATATCACGCAGCACTGAAATATGACAAACTAGAACCAACTGGTGGAATGATGTTAACAACGTAATCTAAAGATAGTAAATCCACCTTACCTTTCGATGTTAAGTTAAACTTAAGGTTTAAATATCGATATGTGAGAACATGAATTAGGCCTAAACTGGACACCGCGTGAATACTCACTTTTTGGAGTTATTAAGCTTATTAATAAAATCAAGTTGCCAAAAACCATAGTCTGTAGCCAGAGCTGCTGGGGAGAGTTGTACACATTCACACCTTGACACCGGAGAGCTGGCCAGTACGACCACAGCCTGAGTCTACTGGCACACAAACAGCACCAGCAGAGCGGTTTGGGGGCTGTGTTCAGGAGTTAATGATGCACGGAAAGGTGCCATGCGTTCATTTCCCTTGGCCGTGTCACAGTGGGGTTTCAAAGGGGTCAGCTGAGTTGACAAGTAGTTTGTTTTTGCGTTTAATCTACTCACGGCTATTCTCTGAAAACTACAGAGCAATAGTCATAGTCTGAACAACGCATTGCATTTCTCGATTTAGAGCTGAAGCCTATCCAATAAGTCTGTGGGTTCGCTTTTACTCTTGCCGGTGCTGCCAAGTACTGATTTACTGTTTACTTGTCTTTACCCTTGCATATTTTATAGACAATATTAAGGAATCATACTGGTGTCTTTTGCATTCTTTGATCCATTTACTACTGCACTTGCTTTGGAAAGTCTGCTGCAGGCTACTCTGTGATTAGAGCTGACAGCTGGTATTGGTCTGCGGTGCGTTTACATGCTGTTAGAACTTCCAACTTCCATAAACCCTTTGTTCCGTTCTTCTGGCCACTCTTATCTTTCTCTGAATCTCATGCAAGAACGCACAGATTGGTTTGTCCTATTTATTCAAATTTTGATTGTAGTCCATGCATGTACACTGTGTGTCCTTCTATTTAGTTGGGGCCATTTAGTGATGCCAGCTGTGTCCACCATCTTTTTCCTTTTTTTTTCTTTCTTTCTTTTTTATTACTGCAGCCATAGGTGTGAGATAGTGAAGGCAAACAGGCAAAGGACCCAGACAGAAGTGGCAGGATGATGACTTGAGTGGTGATTTATTGTCTAAATGGCAGACAAGCCGCAAAACAGGTAGCAGGCAGGCATAAATCCCAAACTGAACAGGCAGACAGAATCAGCACACAACTGAAGATTTACAAACTGACACAGGACAAGGAGGAGCCAAGACCAAATGCACAGGTGAGAGCAGGCTAACAGGACGCAGGTGAAACCAATCAACACTCAAAGCAATCAAGGACAGGAAGCAAAACTAGAGGACACGTGAGGGACGGAGACACAGTTATTTCAAAATAAAACAGGAAATAACACAAACCCAAAACCATGACAATAGGTGTCATTTACAGTGGGGACGCTGGGGACATGTCCACACCACTTTCTGAAATGGCTGATTTTGTCCCCACCTCTTTTTAAAAGCATTATTTTGTTTTAAGAATGAATAAAAAAAATCAAATCAATGGTTTGAGTTTGTATTTAATACATACAATATGCTTTACCAAATATGGTTTGGAGAAGACATAATTGCCATTGTTTAAACAGTTTTTTCCAAGTGTGATATTCCTGTGCCGCATAGAGGGTATAGGCAGGAGTTCAGCTTGGATATTTAGGTGACCAAAGCACAGGACTTTGATACCGGAGCCCAGGGTTTGCTTTCTCTGTCCCATGTTAATATGGTTAGGCTACTGAAGCAGTTAGTCAAGGTTAGGTTAGGCATGTCTCATGCTTCAAGTCATGTTGGATTTTTAAATAACCTACAAACATTAATGGAAACATTAATCATGCTTTAGTTGTGTTTAAAAAGGCTAGCAATTGCTTAATTGGATTGTGTTTCCGTGCCACCTGCTGGGCATTTTAATATGCAAAGCTGCAGCGAGCTGCATTTAATTAAGACTAATTGGTCAGTTCCATAGTGTTCCTGTCTGTCCTTGTCTTATGTTTGTTGTTCAAAGTGTTTCTGCAGACAACAAAGTGTAAATAATGAGCCTTTTGTTATGTGATAACTAGGTGAGTTTGTTAATTGTCTGATTGTAAAGGTGATCTCCAATGTTCAGTTCATGCGTGTTTTTCGGGGAGTTTTTTTTTTTGCATCTACTGTACGTTTAGATAGAGTACATACAATGTATAACTGTGCAGTTAGCAGTGAGGGTTCTTTCTTAGACAGTGCATTGTTTCCCACAAATACGTTTTATGTTAAGTCTTGCTCTTGCACAGTTAGAAGTAAGACTGCAGAACAAGGTGGCAGGAGAGGATATTGAATCAAAACCAAATGTTAATAGTGAATGTTTTGCAGATATGTTCAGCATGAACACTTTGTTTTGACTGTGAACACTTTGCAGATACTTTCAATGTAAACATTTCCTCACGACGCTGATCTAAAACTGAATTCTGGTGGCGTTGTGTTTCCTCCACGGAGGACGGCAGCTTTGTACGCAGCCGTTACAATGGATTTCCCCTCAATTGAAATCCACTGTAACTGCTGGGAATCCAAGCTGATGCCGTCCACAATGCTGCGGGATTGGGAGCAGAGGTGAGGTTTGACAGTATGAGCACTGCATATGAGTCCCTGCGGTGACTGAACTGCTTCTGGTGGATCTGTGAGTGTCAGATTGAGGATCTCCGCTGATCCAATCCCAGGAGAAGCTGACATGATGGAACATATGAGGCTCCAGGAGGCACATACTGTAAAGCACACACTCTTGCATACAGCGTTCCCTCTCCTCGCCGCCCATGCACTATTTTCTCTTCCCTGTTGTGGAGAAGAAGGAGGCGGCTTTCTGTTCTTTTCGGTTTCTGTATGTGACAAGTTATAGCGACTTTCCCTGTCCCCGTCTGGCCATAAATCCGTGAAATGACTTGGGCTCCACCAGCAGAATTCATTGCTCACGCTCATCCACCAATGCTAAGCTTCCAGACACACAAGCAACCATTTACCCAGTGGCCATCTCTACACGGCAGAGGGGAAGCTATGGAAATCACTCTATTGTTATAATTACATTAGTAGAGTTAGTCAATCATTTTGTCTCAATAGCTTTGTTTAGAAGGTGATGATATGAGGGTTAGGGTGAGGGCTGACACGTCATAGGAGATCTCATATAAACAATGAGTGGCTGAATGCCAGGAAGAAAAAAATAATCAAAAGAAGAAGTAGAAGAAGGGCAGTGGTCCTCTATATGACCATATTTGGGGAGGGCAGAGTACCTGTATGAACACAAGAGGTTGCTTTCGAAGAGTAAGAGTAACCCTAACCCAAAGTGCAGATATGTCAGTGAAATATTGGCAAATCCTATGTGAGACTAATCATTATTGCTGTCTGACAGATGAACAGTTCCAGCGTAACAGCAGACAGTTATGAAGAAGAAAAGTGGATGAAAGCCAGGTCATTTTTTATTTTCTTTGTTACCCCCTTAAAAACACATCAGACCATGTCAGCGCCGGCATTCATCCGATATTATACACTATGTAAAGACAGCTTTATGTTTCAGGAGCAGAACATTTCAGAGAGAAATGACAGAAATGGAGGAAAGTGTAGATCCATGACAATAGTGTGAGAAAGGTGCCATTCGTGTCTTGGAAGCACAATGGGATTTAGACATTTTTTGAAATGAACCAATATTAGTGGTCTCATTTTTCCACAGCCATCATTGTGTGATATCAAATCTGAACAGAGCGGCCTGCTGGCCAGATGTGGTAACAGAGGCAGAGCAAGGGATAAACAGAGAGGCAGAGGCCAAATGGGGGGGGGGGGGGTCACTCTGCCGGGACATGGTGAACTGCTCCCGTACTGAAACCTATAATTAAAGAAACATGAAGAAAGTGTAAAAGCCTGCAGGAAATGAGACAGTGAAGTGAAGGACTGAGCGGGTTCATTATGTAATCTCTTACAACACTGACGGGCCATGGCATGTAGGATGGAGAGGACAGACACTTTAGTGCAAAATGGGCTATCTGCCACAGGGTGCAAATTAAGAGAATAAAAAGAAATTGAAGATGCTGCCTCATGGTTATCCACTTATTTAACAGCAGGGGGGTCAGTTCGTGAAATCCTTATTTTTAGTGGACGGCAGCAGAAAAAGTGAGAAAAGCACCATCCCAATTTTGATAGTACCAAATAAGTGCGATGAGACAATATCCAGACCTCATCTAACTAAAAAGGGAAACTGGTTCAAGAATCTACTCACAACCAAGGACAGGAAATGGCATTGAAATGCAGGAGGAAATGAATGATCAAATCGATAAAGAGATGAGATACTTAAAGATGAGTCTGATTCAGTCCAGCACATGGTTGACTGACTGATCACATCATGCATTTGCGCCAGCTTCACCCGTCACTTAACAATTGCATGCAGGAAACTGTGGAACTGGTGAAAAAACAAAGCTGAGAACGGATGCAGATACCATACGACTCCCCTTCACTATCGTTAGTAGGGTCATTAGCCTACATGTCAGTGTCATTAGTTATTAAGTTTGAAGTCATACAGTCTTCTTCTTCTTTTCTTCTTTTCCTTTGGGCTGCTCCCTTTCAGGGGTCGCCACAGCGAATCATGCGCCTCCATCTAACCCTGTCCTCTGCATCCTCTTCACTCACACCAATTAACTTCATGTCCTCTCTCACTGCATCCATAAATCTCCTCTTTGGTCTTCCTCTAGACCTCCTGCCTGGCAGCTCCAACCTCAGCATCCTTCTACCAATATATTCACAGTCTCTCCTCTGAACGTGTCCAAACCACCTCAATCTGGCCTCTCTGGCTTTATCTCCGAGACATCTAACATGAGCTGTCCCTCTGATGTACTCGTTCCTGATCCTGTCCGTCCTTGTCACTCCCAAAGAGAACCTCAACATCTTAAGCTCTGCCACCTCCAGCTCTGCCTCTTGTCTTTTCTTCAGTGCCGCTGTCTCTAAGCTGTACAACATCGCTGGTCTCACCACCGTCTTGAACACCTTTCCTTTCATTCTTGCTGATACCCTTTTATCACACAACACACCTGACACTTTTCTCCACCCGTTCCAACCTGCTTGCACTCGCCTCTTCACCTCTTTTCCACAGTCTCCATTGCTCTGAACCGTTGACCCTAAGTACTTTTTAAAGTCCTGCACCTTCTTCACCTCTGCTCTCTGTAACCTCACCGTTCCACCTGGGTCCCTCTCATTGACACACATGTATTCTGTCTTACTGCGACTAAGCTTCATTCCTCTGTTTTCCAGAGCAGACCTCCATCTCTCTAGATTCTACAAATAACAATGTCATCTGCAAACATCATAGTCCATGGAGATTCCTGTCTAACCTCATCTGTCAGCCTGTCCATCACCAGAGCAAACAAGAAGAGGCTCAGAGCCGATCCTTGATGCAGACCCACCTCCACCTTGAACTCCTCTGTCGCACCTACAGCACACCTCACCACGGTCTTACAGCTCTCATACATGTCCTGCACCACTCTAACATACTTCTCTGCCACTCCAGACTTCCTCATGCAATACCACAGCTCCTCTCTCGGCACCCTGTCATACGCTTTCTCTAAATCTACAAAGACACAATGCAACTCCTTATGACCTTCTCTGTACTTCTCCATCAGCATCCTCAAAGCAAACACTGCATCTGTTGTGCTCTTTCTAGGCATGAAACCATATTGCTGCTCACAAATGCTCACCTCTGCCCTTAGCCTAGCTTCCACTACTTTTTCCCACAACTTCATTGTATGGCTCATCAGCTTTATTCCTCTGTAGTTGCCACAGCTCTGCACATCTCCCTTGTTCTTGAAAATTGGCACCAGTACACTTCTCCTCCATTCCTCGGGCATCCTCTCACTCTCCAAGATCTTGTTAAACAAACTAGTCAGAAACTCTACTGCCACCTCTCCTAGACACTTCCATACCTCCACAGGTATGTCATCAGGACCAACTGCCTTTCCACTCTTCAACGTCCTCCTCACTTCACTCTTGCTAATCTTTGCTACTTCCTGCTCCACACCAGTCACCTCTTCTACTCTTCGTTCCATTTCATTTTCCTCATTCATCAACTCTTCAAAGTACTCCTTCCATCTTCCCATCACACTCCTGGCATCTGTCAATACATTTCCATCCTTATCTTTAATCACCCTAACCTGCTGCACATCCTTCCCATCTCTATCTCTTTGTCTGGCCAACCTGTACAAATCCACCTCTCCCTCTTTAGTGTCCAACCTAGCATACAAGTCCTCATATGCTCTTTGTTTGGCCTTTGCCACCTCTACCTTCACCTTACGCTGCATCTCCCTGTACTCCTGTCTACTCTCTTCAGTCCTCTCAGTGTCCCACTTCTTCTTTGCTAACCTCTTTCTCTGTATACACTCCTGAACTTCCTGGTTCCACCACCAAGTCTCCTTGTCCACTTTCCTCTTTCCAGATGACACACCGAGTACCCTCCTACCTGTCTCCCTGATCACATTAGCTGTAGTGGTCCAGTCATCTGGGAGCACTTCCTGACCACCCAGAGTCTGTCTCAGCTCCTCCCTGAAAACTAAACAACATTCTTCCTTTTTCAACTTCCACCACTTCGTCCTCTGCTCTGCCTTTGTCCTCTTCATCTTCCTCACCACCAGAGTCATTTTACACACTAGCATCCTGTGTTGTCTGGCTACACTCTCCCCTACCACTACTATACAGTCACTGGTCTCTTTCAGATTACAACATCTGCACAAGATGTAGTCCACCTGAGTGCTTCTCCCTTCGCTCTTATAGGTCACCCTATGTTCCTGCCTCTCCTGGAAGAAAGTGTTCACTACAGCCATTTCCATCCTCTTTGCAAAGTCCACCACGATCTGTCCTTCTACGTTCCGGTCCTGAAGACCGAACCTGCCCATCACATTCTCATCACCTCTGTTCCCTTCACCTACATGCCCATTGAAATCCGCACCAATCACCACTCTCTCACCTCTGGGGATGCTCTGCATCACTTCATCTAACTCACTCCAGAATTTCTCCTTCTCTTCTAACTCACATCCTACCTGTGGGGCATAACCACTCACAACATTGAACATCACCCCTTCAATTTCCAGCTTCAGGCTCATCAACCTGTCCGACACTCTTTTCACCTCAAGAACATTCCTCACAAACTCCTCTTTCAGGATAACTCCTACTCCGTTTCTCTTCCTATCCGACCTATGGTAGAACAACTTGAACCCTGCTCCTAAGCTTCTAGCCTTGCTACCTTTCCACCTTTGAAGTCATACAGTAAAAAACCAAAAGAGTGGGTCATTCATTTATATGGGCTCCTTTACATGGTCATCTCTATGGACTAGCACACTTAAAAGGCCAAGGCTGGATCAGAAGATCTTGGCTACGCCAACGGCTGCACGTGCAGCTCCGTCAAACGCTGCTATCCGTTAATTTTTGTCATTTTTCGGCTTTATTCCTGAGACACGTATCACCTAGGACAGTAATACATGAATCGTTGCCATCGGAAAAGGAGCAGCGGACCCTGAGCAAGATCAACGGGACCAGGGCGGGCACCGAGGCGGCTGCTGCGATCGCCCAGGAGGGGAGGAGAGTTTGTTCATGAGTTTAATGAAATTGCGTTGTCACCTTGTAAATTAACTAATCTAAAAGACTCAAGATGAAAGGAGGCGGACTCCGTGTTCACATCGATGGTGCTTGGTGCTCAAACGCAGGCAAACTGGACGGACACTGTCTCAAAAATGGCAAGCTTTTTTTGTGAAAATGGAAAACATATTATTCGTTTCTGCTCTTTCCATCAGACGCAAATTCCAAAAACGGGCTGCAGAATTATTTCCTGGGTGTAATAAGGGTTTGTGGTGTATGGATTGTTCAATTTTATTTATTTTATATGTTACCCTATCCCTATTCTAATATGAATTTACTTATCTGTTGTCTTCTGTGTGTAGCATGAAGGGACTACACATTTTTATTTCGTTATGTAACCTTGCGTTGAAAATGAATAATTAAATTGCCTTCTACCTCCAACACGTCAAACAACTGAACCTTGCTGTACGGTGCAGTGAAAAAACATTCACACCATGACAGCGCAACTCAACTGTTGGCAGGCTCGCCACGACTAACCCCCCTCCTATGGAAAAACCCAAAAAATGAACCTTTTTTCCGACCATAAAGACAAAAAGGGGTGGAAAAAAGTCACAGGTAGCTGGGTGGTGTGATGAATGAGAGGACAAGAAGTTGCTACCACAGCCAGTTTTCCCACCAAACCTCCTGGGCTCTTGTTGCTATGATACCTCTCCAGCATCACTGCCACCTGACAAATAACATTTGTCACCCGCAGCTTGCTGTGAAACAGACGGCAGCTAAACATTAGGTCAGTGTCTGAAGTGATTTTTCTTGGCATGATTTTGGTAAAAAAAGCATCATTATCACATCATCCTCTTTTGTCCATCCTTAATGTAGGTATTATAAACAAAAGGATTAAAGGATTCGCCTGGTGATGGTGAACTTTCCTCAAAAATTGTATTACCATAAGACTATTATTACCAATAGCCAGATCATTAAAGCAGGAGGGGCCTCAAAAAGTGAGAAATTTGTTGAGATGCAATGAAAGGGGGCACTCAGCCCAGTCACAAACAAAAGACCTGACTCCAATCATGGCAGATGAGGGTCAATGAAGGACGGACCTAGTTTTGCAGACGTGAGTCCACGCCTCTCTGTGATCTGACAAAGCAAGCGATCCTACTGAGCCATGGGGGGAACTGCAGCTCTGAACTTCAGCATTTAGTTTACGACTACGAAGATAAAGTATGGCAAGCTTGGCGGTTCTCCACAGAAGTCGATCGTGGCATCAGTATGGCTGGCACCGCTGGGCATCAAGGGAAAAGAAAGATGTAGCTCACAGTATGAGGCATGAAGCTCGGAGAGCCTCTTGAGCCTTAACTGGAGGAAGTTAATGCGTGAAGGTTGTAACACCTCACTCAAAAAGAATAACGTCTGGTAAGGTCTGCTCCTGAATATAAGTCACTGTCGACTCAGTACAGAGCAGCAATTAACTGTGGAAATTGTTGATGAAATTGTTGAAAATTGTTCTTCCAAGTGATTAAACAATTAATCATCGTGTAGTTTCAGGACTAGTAAGCAGTGTGTGGGATAATGAAGCCACACATACGGTTCCCCTTAAGTCTGCAACCATTACATTAATCCATGAATGACATTACTAGACAGCTCTGAAGTTTCGATTTTCAACTGCAAAAATGTGGCCGAAAGAGGAGTGACATAAACGGGACTGGGGAGAACATCTCTTTCACGTGAACTAACTGTGAATAAACAGCTTCCAACACCCACAGCGGGATTGATAAAGCAGAGAGAGAGAGAGAGAGAGGCTGATATGGAAAATGATGCTAACGTTCACCAACACTGGAGGGATCCTTTAACGACCACATCGATTAAACTGGAGGTCATTTCTATAATTACAACACGTGCAGTTCTTCTCACCTCGAAGGCAAACTTCACAATGCTAAAAAAAAAAACTGCCTCCTCATGAGTTTATTTGCCTCAGGATAACTGTTGCAAGCAGTTCTGGTGCATAATGAAGTGTTATAAATATAGCAGAGCATTCGTACGACTGTAGCCTCTGTGGATGCTGCTAAGCAGAGTGAGGTACCGACTGACTCATCTTACCGCCTGTGCACGTCTTACGGTAGGTGGGGTTCCCTTTTGTCAGGGTGGGCAGGGACGTTAACCACTCACACAGACTGATTACGTCTTGGGAATGAGAATCGGATCCCGAGCGGCGTAAGAACACACGCCATCTTTTATTTGAACTCTCTGTCAAGAGGACGTCTCCACATAGCGCCATATTAGGCTAGATAAATTGCCTAATTAACAGCTACAAATGAATTTAGTAGGTAGTAAAATACTTGCTTACTACCTAGAATCTGGAGATACATTTATTTTTAACTTTTTTTTCTTGGTTTTTAATGTTTTAATTTAGTTTTGTCTGATTGCTAACATTTGTGCTTGTTGGTAGTGGTGTGTCCCTACCAGCAATGAGCCGGCGCCTTCAAGAGAACAATGGGTGCCGGCTCCCGGCTCAGAGCGTGAACGAACAACGAACGGCACTTTAGAACAGAGCGGGAAAAAAATGCTGTTTCATATTATATCATACAAATTAAACCGATATATACTGTACGTGTCTGTATAGAGTTGTGTAATTATTTAGTAACCATGCCATTTCAGAAGTAGGGTGTTCTGTTACACAACTAGGATAGCTTTCCCACTTTTTAACCCTCGCTGTGACAGAATATTTCAGTGTATTGCAGATGAAGCATATTCATTTCTTGCAGCTACTAAAAATGTAACTCAGGCGGTGACCAGCTGAAGTGGTACTAGTGATCCGGCTCCCCTCACAGAGCCGTAACTCCTATCAATACTTGTTGGCCAAAAACAACTGGACATACAGTGATTAAGCCTATTTATTCCACCATTGAGACTTTGCATCCCTGGCGTGACAGGGATTTCTTCTGCACGTTTCAGGCTAGGAGTTTAGGTGAGTGATTTGTGTTTTGGGGATTCTTTAGTGTAGTTTCTTTGCTTAGTGTATTGATTACCCATTTTGATTATTTTCATACGCTGAGTTCCCACCCTGAAGCCAACGCTCCTTTAACTTTGGAAAATAATGATGTGAGGACGGAACTTTCTGTGATTTTTTGAAAGCAGCGGAAAATACAGAGTTAGCCACAGCTACAAGACACACAAATGCAAATACACAGGCAGGACTTATTCACACTTTAGAGCATGCTTGTTGCCAACTCATCCATCTCCTTCGTCCACATCCTTACAGGAAATGATCTCTCGGCTTGGTAAATGGAAGTGTGAACCAACGATCAAGCACCGCACTGTAAGTCTGAACCACACTTTATAATAAATCACTTTTTCTCTCCTCTATAATGCACTTGCTCCCTAATTTATCACGGAAGGGTTCAATTCTGAGCATTGATTTGTGGTACCCTGCGCAGAAACTGTTCGGGATAATTCCCTCCGACATTGTAACATCGGCTACTCAACCAGAGACCAGAACCGATTGAAGTTCACTTTGTCCTCGTGTCTCTTAATCCGTAATTAAAGCCAGACTCATTTCTTATCAAAGGACAGTGGCAGGGAGAGGAGGTGTTAGAGCAGACGGCCTGCAGAAGTTAAATCCCTTCCCTGCAGCTCTGTAATTCTCCCATCCATCCTGACGACAGAGGGCCCAGACCCATCCCAGGTTGTTGTCAGCTGTGATTTCAGTGTATTGCAATTTTATTGATTATTCTTGTTTTGTATCCAGCACCTGTGCCCCTGAAATTGTGTGGATGTGCACACGACTACTCTAACCTATCATCAGGTGAAATCACATGGATTAGTAGCTTGTCTATGAGAAAAAGTGAAACATTAAACAGACTGCTGTTGGTTTGGCTGAGGAATATTTGGTGTCATCCTGCTGCAAACCATTTCTTAAAGAAATACTTTAACAAAACGGAAAATGTTCACCGTACTAAACATACGTTTTTTAAAACTACTGTTGTTTCCTTTTTTATACCACTTATTTGAATTGTCTAAATAGTGGTTTTAAGCACGATTAAGCTATTTATTGGTTGTGTTTGCTTAGCTAAAATCATTAGGTTAATACAATATGCTTAAGGGTCGGCAACAAAAACTAATGTGAGAAAAACTGTTACTACTACTCTTTGGCATATTTCTAATTAGTAATACATTAGGAGGCAATAAATACATTCAGGAGAAACAAAAAGGAGATGAAGTGATATGGTAAGACAAGTCTAATATGCACAAAATAGACACAAAGTACACACGGTAGCAGCCAAATTTACATTAGGTTAATGGTAGGTGGACTGTACTTGTATAGCGCCTTTCGAATCTTCCGACTACTCAACGCGCTTTCACACAGTGTTAATGCGCATTCATGCGCATCACTTAGTGACGGAGATTCAGTACAACTGTATAAATTAATTATTCTCTTCAGACTGTTCAGGGGATCAGATGCTCTGAATTTGTAGGCTACATTACAACAAGGCACTGTGGCGAACCGCTACCACTGTTGCAACCCGCAAAACACTTGCATTGCATGATTTACAGGAATATATTGAAACTAATCTTAAGGCAAATAGTGATTTTTAACAATTGTGCGACATGTTTTGTAACCTCAGGAGCTTTACAAACCCAACGTGTACTGTGCATTACCTGTACACATGTTTGAAAATAATGTCCTGTAGTTTTACAATCTGGACGATCATAGCGGTACTTTTTCGTTCCCACTCCACTCAGGAGCAGCGGTGGGAGGGTGTGGCCTCTCAGCTCTGATTGGCGTTAACCTCTAAATGAGTCAGAGGCAGCGGAACATCTCATTACCGTGGAGACGAGAGGTAAACACACCCTTCAACGAGGGACCGTGACAGGGAGCGCTAATTAACAAGGAATTAAACACTTTCTTAAGAGGGCTTGGCGGAGGGAGCGTGAGAGAGAAACACACGGCTCCTGTTACTTAAAGAGGGTGGGGTTTGGAGAAATTTGTATTTCACGTTCACTTCCCTAAGCAAGGTCGTAACGGCTTGAAGCTCCGTGCTGGTGACCTTCCCAGCTTGTATCTTCACACGTTGTAGCGAGAAAAACACTTTCACTTACACACTTTGACTAGGTCAAGGGACGTGATTCATGAACCATGTCTCACACCAGAGGGGTCGCCAACAAGTGCAAGACAGTGGTGGTGGTTTCGACAGCTGAGCGGAATGGTGGCGTTCGGGTGAAGCTGCATGTCAAGCCAGTGGGGGCCACCCCATGTAGATAAGCCTAAGCAGATACATGTAGACAAAAGGCCGGGCCAAGCCACAGAGTATCTGCTGTTTGCTTTGGTGGGAGAAGGATTGAAAGGCAGCTTAGGCCAGGATTAGCGATTGCTGTCACCTGTCAGAAGCCTCATTAGACTTGATTCCCTTTTGGGCCTAATGAGAGGTCAGAACATCATTTAACATGAATACTGGGCTTCCATGGGAACGCTCGCCCAACTTTTGGCACAATTTCCCGTGCATTAACAACAGATATGAATATTGATACAGGGGTTGCTTGAGGTTGAACAGAAAATATATCATCAGGCAAAATACTGAGATGGTACCACTTGTTTTATCATTTGTTCTTCTGGTTTGAGTTTTGGAGCTGAACTGTCGCACAGAAAACCAGCGCACGTGTTGTTTGTAGTCGGGTAAAGCTCACGATGCATTTCATTTAACTGACCGGACAAACGCAACACTCTTTAAAAGGGTCAGTGTTGACTTTGTTTCACACGGGACGCTGACCCCCACCTTCCTCCTAATGCAGACTTTGTCCCTCTTTATACTACGTCACCTGACTTCCTCCTTCGGTCCTGTCATAATTACCACGGCCACTAGAGGTCGCGGCCTGACAATAAACGTAAATAAAGCCGCTTGCCTAATCGTCCTATATGGCCTTTTTTTCTGGTGAGGACGGGCTGATAATTATCTCCAACGCATGTTATTGAATAAATGAGGAAGGAAATACACATAGATGTTGCAGAAAGAGGCTTCATTTTATATCTAATCTTTATAATATTGTAGTTTAAATAGTTTTTCACAAGCTTTGTGTGGCAGAAAGAAAGAGACAGTGTGTCAAGTTAGCATCTAAAACATTCCCAGTAGTTCACTGATTAGTCTGCTTTCCAGCTGCCGGGCTTAGTCGGTTGTCTGCCGATGGTTCCCATGCTAATATCTCAGAAACAGAGCTTGCACAGTTGAGCTTGGCTTTGTGAGGCTGAGTGTGAGGAGGTCAGAGACAGACGGAGCCAGAATCCTCAGCCCCTGGACCAGTCGTTGTGTCTTTGGTGCTGATAACTTTATTTTACTTTATTTTGCTGATATTTGCTGACATTTGGCAGTAAAATTCTTACTTTCAGTCCCTTGAAATCTTTCCTCTCAGCCCCCTGGTGCTAACCGGTCAACACTGCCGGGAATCCGAGTTCCCCCCTCCCAGAAAAGACGAACTGGGAACTAGAAGGCGGTGCGAAGCATTGGAGGCTTCTGACTGAGGTCCAGTCAGTTTACAGCAAGGTGCCACTGTTCTTCAGTCAATGTATTCACCTGCCCAGTGTTGTTTTAAAGTTTCTAACACACATTTATTACATTGAAAATGAAGAGGAAAGTACTCAGCACTGTGAATGGAAGTCGCTGACGGAAACCCAGTCTTACTTTTTGACTACTTTGATTGAAAACATCATTAATTTGTCTGTCATAGAACTTTACATTAGATTTTTACCTTTTTTCTATGGAATGCCATACGTTTGGAGATAGGAAAATGAATAAAAATAGCACTAAAATACACAAATTAATTCATGTGAGCCAAATTACCCATAGAGACAAATTTAGGTTGGGCCTCACAGAAAACCAATGTAGTGTTGATACTTAGAATCAAACAAAGCGTAACTCTTCGAAACGCCTTTACACAGTTTAGAACTTGAATGAGGTCACGCGTGCCTGCTTGCGCGTACCTGAGGAGGCATGTTACCTGTGCAGGTGTGTGTGCTGGGCAGCGACGGGCGCGTGCGCCCTCGGTACCTTTGTCGCTGAAGTCGTCGACCAGGATGACCTCCGCGATGAGCTGCGGAGGAGAGCGGTTGAGCACGCTGTGGACAGTCCTCAGCAGCGACGACCAGCCCTCGTTATGGAACGGGATGATGACGCTGGTGTTGGGCAGCGTCTCTGCGTACAGCTTCCGTTTACAGCTGCACACGGGCAAAATAAATGCAGATGTAATGCAGTGAATGCTTGCGCGGTGGCCATTTTACAGCTCTGTCCTTGTTTTGTCTCCATCCACATTATTGAGGGAAGAAGAGCAGCATCTCATTCACATTCCCCATCCGGCAACCTTTACTTCTGGTTGCACACTCGCCTCCTCAGGTCACTGAGGTGACATATGGATTCAGTGCTCAAATGCGTTTGAGCAGGCTGCAAGACAGCAGTTCTACTCAGCTCGCTGAAATCCAGGTGCAATCTTCCCTGAAACCACTATTCAATCAATGTCCTACCATTTGCTATCACAGTGAAAATTGTATTTGGTCATCTCTGGGAGAGAGAGAGGACAGTCTTCGTTGCTCAGAACAGGAATTCCAGAGATTGTATTTGCACAAAAAGATGCAACAACTTTTAATAATTCACCCCCCCCCCACCCCATGCCGCCGCTATATGGAGCTCAGTACAGTGATGCCACTGACGTGTTCCTCCTGCGACACGGCTTTAATTTTATTATTTGCAGCACATACAGCTGTTATCAGCCGCCAACATGTGCTCCTGTGACGGGTTACAGCGATCACCGTGTACCCTTGCAGAGGTGCTTATCATGGGCAGAGAGTTATGTTCCATTGCTAATGGAGAGCGAGAGAAAGTGCGAGTCAACTGTGTCAGTCGGTCAGTGTCTGTGTTGAACATCAGCCCGCGTGTTATTCATTCATATATGAATGCTGGGAGGCAGGCAGGCAGGCAGAGTGATTGACAGCCGGCCGGCTGGTGACTCTTAACGGACCCTGTCCAATTCCACAGGGGGTGGAGTTGGGTGTGTGCGTGTGTGCGTGTGTGTGTGTGTGTGTGTGTGTGTGTGTGTGTGTGTTTGCTTCAATTAAATTTAGTCAGCGTGTAGAAATCGAATGTGTCAGTCACCGGCCTGGGACTGGCTGCCTCTTAGGCAGCGACAACGTGCCAATCAGCAAGAGGCAGACTCTGCCTACAGGGCAGACGGATGAAGGAACTCGGTGGGCTGGGGAGCCACAGGTCGGTGGGGAGAGCAGGTGTGTTCGTCTGATTGGTCACAGGAGAGTGACAAGTGTCTGGCAGCCACGGGGGCAACATGAGTCATTCCATTCGTTCATTTAACACATTTACATGCTAATAATTCAATTACATCAGCCAGACTAAAGCAAGACTGATTATAGCAGTTGTAAACACTTGACATTTACATATTGATTACTTCTGGAATGCTCATGCGGTTTGGAAGTCCCTGACAAAAGATGTTGTCCAGCCAATATGGGCACCCGATCAGAAAATGCTTATATGGGTCCTCTGGGAAGGCACTGAAAAGCAAAGCTTTCTGTGATTTAGTTTGCAGGAGTGCATTGCACACCAACGCCCATCGTGACTTAAAAAATTAGGACATGGGACAGCACAGTGGCGTAGCGATTAGCCCGTCGCATGTCGAATCCACTGGCCAGTTGAGGCATTTTTAATCCTGTTTCCTAGGAATTACATTTATATACTACTACTTTGTTTTGAAAGAAATGTAATGATGCCCGAGGAAACAATTTAGATGAATATATCTGCCAAAATGTACTGAAAGTATCAACAAGACACTGACTGAAAACATCTTTTATTTGTGTTCGCTACAATATAGCAGGTTAGAGTAAGAGATATATTAGATATGACTTGACTTAGTTGAAACTTGACTACCTACAGACTTGATGTGACTTGTGACTTAACAGCAAATTATTTAAGTCATAAGGTTAGGCCTTCTAAAATCCTGGAACATCTGGGCCAGACAGGCCTTGTATTCCTACACACCTTGAATATTTACTTATTAGGCCTTGGTCTCAGCTAGGGAAAAATGACACTAATAACCGCTTTGAAAAGAATATATTCAATTGCTGTGCCTTTGTAATGTTCAGCATTTAGAGACTTGAAACACTTGCATCTTGACTTGCAATCTGCTATTGAAGATTTGTCTTGGACTTACATGAAAGGACTTCAGAGCAGCAGCGGTTCACAATGTTGTATGTAGGAGTGTGCGAGCGGTACGGGTGGATTTAATAAGAAGGGGAAGCGCCTACCGGGACCGCCGTGAAACAAGGATTTTAAGAGAACGTGCAAACACTCTTTCATTCCCACTGCAAAAAAACAAGGCCGAACAGACTGTCGCTACTATTTAATGCAGCTTTTCACACCTGCTCTTATCTAGTTATGAAAGTGTTTGTGTTTTAATGCAATTTTATGTCTTTCAAGGGTGTATGTTTTTACGCTGTTTGCGAGCCCCTAACCTATTATGTGATCGCTTTTGGAATCTTGGATTCATATTTTCGCATGCATCCACATCAGTCAACTTTAGAACTAAATTGCCGGCCTGTACGAAAAACTCGTCATCTGTGGTTGAATGTTTTGAGGCGTTGCATTTATTCTAGAGTACCTGTCAGCACAGGCAAGTCATGGTCAAGATATATCTAAGGTCAAGGAAGGCCTGCTTTTATAAACACTGATAAAAGAGAATCCGTCCTCCCGGGGAAACGGGCAGGGAGGAAGCGCTCGCGGCTGCTTTCCACATGAAAGAGAAGGGAAGGTCAAGTGCCAGAGGAACGTTCTTGTCAGGCAAAAGAAAAGCTGTGATTAAAGGCCTTCCACGGTGTCAGTCTTGGATTGAAAGGGAGCAGGCAGGTCACAGGAGTCTGGGTAGGCTCTGATTTCTTAGCGAGAAACTCTAAAACTTTAAAAAAAACATTTTGAAGTTGCTTTTTGTCCTTAATAAATACTGCACCAACCATTCTCTTCATGACCTGCTGCTGCCACGAAGATGATTCAACAGACGGATTTCAGGGACTTAAACTATATTAAGCAATCTAATCGCAACACATCTACGGCACCCCAGATCAGGTATAATCAGAACCATGGTTCTGATTATTACAGAGTTAATTGCAGGGCCATTTTTGGACTTAATGGACGATGTCCGCGCATTGGTACTACTGCTTTCAAAAATGTTTTCCCGTGCCTTGGCGCCGCGTTTTCGCTAGCTTCATTAAAGAACTGACCTAAGAGTTGGTGACGGAAGAACAAAAACCACATCATGAGTGAACATGTGACTCAACACTGAGGTCAGTGGCTCGAAATAGAAATTGCCTACTTGTTTCCCGAAGTTCTCTGGAACCAAAATGATATTAGATGAACATGAACTGGCAAAACAAATCTTTAGAGGAGAGGACCGAGTTTCACCAGCAAGCCAATGCATTCAATTTTGACTGTGCATAGCAAATTTCTTGCCTTGATTTAAGGAGCGCTTTCATACATTTACCCGGGGGCACCACACACACACACACACACACACACACACACACCCAGGACTCACTTTGCATGGCGGATGTCAGGGAGGGAGCGGTTGAGGGAGATCCGGTCGCTGACGTAAATGTTGAAGCCGTTCTCCCGGTAGGCCTGGTCGACGCGGTCAGTTTCTGTCAGGGGGAACGGCTTCCCCTGTTCCCCGTTACCTGCATCAAACACACACACACACACAGGTCATCACCCGTGACACACTTGGAGTCAGACCCGTGTTTTCCTAGTTTTGCTCTGCCTGGTCGGTGTTAAAATTCCGTTTGAAGTTGATGATCTCCCAGTGTTGTGCCCCCAGAGTGGCTAAAAACAATCAATTACTACTAGCTGAGGATCTCTGATTGTACTAGACCATTGCAGGCAGTGTTGCACATCCATGACCACGACTGCGTTATGATAACGCTGGATTTGCAGGACTCTGATACCTTCTTTCGTAATGGAATAACCACAAAAAGATATTCCCATCTAGTTATTATATACACAGTGTCCATGTAGAAAAGCACAGATTTTTGCCACTGATACGAACGTTTCGTTCCTGGGTGTTAAAGAGAAAGATCAGCTGTCTGCCACAATGGCAGTGTCTCTAGGGAAGCAGATTGTATTTAAGGCAATTCTGGAATATTCTTTATGATGCTTCCAATTTAAATGTTTCAATTTGATTTATATAGCCCAGTATCACAAATCACATTTGCCTCAAAGGGCTTCACAATCTGTAACATACGACACCCTCTGTCCTTAGACCCTCGATTCAAATAAGGAAAAACTACCCAAAAAACCCTTTTAACAGGGAAAAACTAGATAGATAGAAACCTCAGGAAGAGCAACAGAGGAGGGATCCCTCTCCCGGGACGGACAGACAGGAAGTAGATGTTGTGTGAACAGAATAGATTCATAGCAAAAAATCACAGCACATACAATTATGCATCGTCTGTGAAATGTAAAGATGACAGAAGCAAGTGCAGTATGCAACAAAGGTTGGAGTGAGAGATTAATGCTAAATGGACGGCATTTAAATAGCACTTTTCTACCTTGACGGACACTCATAGACCAAATGTGGCGAAGCTGCCATGCCGGTCTGTCCCATCGGGAGCATCTCCGGGTTCAGTGTCTTGCTCAAGGACACTGCGACACGTGGACAGGAGGAATTGGGGATTTAAATATAATAACCACAGTAACTACAATTTTGGCCCTTCTAATTTGTTTACCATTTATTTAAACAGGAAGTCTCTTGAGACACAACACCGCCTTTAACAGAGAAACTGAGACTTCACTAGCTACAGTGTCTACAGTCATGTTGGGAATCACTGGGACTCACAGATGAATCTGTTCATACATATATATATATATATATATATACATACACAACTAGACATTATATAGCACTCAGCTTAGATGTACACACATTCATGTACCTAATCACTCTCTAACAACCCTTTTCGACACATAAACACGATAAAAACTGAGCTCATTTCTCGAGTGCATCGAATTACACTGTGCTGCATGTTTCATTAGCCACTCATCAATGCACTCCACACAAACACACAGACACGCATGCATGGAGGCTGATCTATAGTCAGAGGAGAGCATCAAATTAAAGTGAGCTGCCTTGTTCCATTAGGCAGAAATGATCTGTCTATATTCCTGCAGGTAATAACTGTGGAGAATAACGCCTCACTTCAGTGGCTCAATTCAGAGATGAACTCTTCTACTTAACATTGTACTTTTACCGGCATAATATAATTGTTACATATATAATGTTTTGCAGTCTCAGGCAAATCTGAACCCAACCCTAAGGAGTATTTCTCTTAATAGATTAAATGTTTTTGACTGAGTTGGGACTGTTAAGCATATTTCAACTCCTCATTCCTTTTGGGATAAACTAACGTCTGAATGCTGCTCTAAAGCAGTAGGGGTTACATGTACTGGGTATTTTTTCAGAGCTCTCCTCTCTGCAGCTAAGACATTCAAACTCAGTCTTCTCAATGTGCCTCTCTCCATAACGCCGGGCTCGGTAGGTTTTGAGTATCAAGTGTTTGTTTACACTGTAGAAATGACAAAATTACACTAAAAAGAGTCAGTTTACATACTGATAAATGCTTGTTTTTTGTGTCCAGTACATGGTCACTATTGTCCCACAATGCAACGCACAAAGGAAATGGAGGCTAGTCAATTTAAATAAATTGGAAGTGGTGGTGAGATGGCTCTAGAAAGATCTTAACACACAAGATAGTTATAAATTAGAAAGACATTTTGGTGTCTCTCTGTGAAGTGACATTTTTAAAGTTTGATGGACGTCCAACGTCCAGGTATCGTGTCAACACAGCTATAGAGGTACAAAGTGGGAGGCGCAGCTGGTTTCCTGGAAGTATTTTTCCCCCTCACTCTGATTCCCCATTTCAAAATGTTCCTGTAATGATATCCTCACTGCTTCTCAACATAGAAATACAGGAGTCTCCTGGACAGTGACAGCACTATTGTTTCACGTTACGGCCACCGTTGTTCCAACTTCGCTTCTGAGAAGTCATGTTTTATTGCCCTCAATTTGGCATGGCGATGGCTCTAAATACTACAGCACCCGTGAGCTTCAGTCCCCGGCGCCATGTAGAAAAAGTCCGTCAGAGGCGCGAATCCGAGCTGTAGCGGATTCAGAACACATTATTGCATTTGGGAACAAAATTTGGCACCATTGCTGCTGGAGGGACCCAGAACCAAAGTAAATTGATTTAAACAGCAGATTCTATAATCAGTTTTCTTATTGGCATAATCTATAGCTTCGCCCTGCAGTTAGCGGCACAAATTTAAGCTCTGTAATTGGGTATTTGTTAGCCAAATGTACCCTGGGATTTGAAGGTACCGTCTCACTTTACATTGTTACGTACACAGGCTTCTACCGTCTGCTTTTTGTCAAAGACTTTTTGTTTAGAGTTGTACAGTTTGTATAGTTTCGTTTCTACTGCTGACTCAACCAGGAGCCCATGCTCATCCGAGCTGTGGAACTGTGAGCCACCTGTCATTGTCTATAGAGAAGGTGAATGGGACATTTACTTACGGGACCCGGGGAGCCCGAAATAGCTTCCCCTCACTTCGCAACTCTCAGCCCCCCTCGGTAGTCTCTCACAAATCCACCTCATTTGCCACTTAAGTACCAACTAATACCATATAAAAACCGGTTAAATGTGTTACATGTGTAATGAAAAAAAG
>WNGW01000031.1:1911375-1960272 GCA_011952105.1 Coreoperca whiteheadi
GTCCTGGGAGAGGGATCCCTCCTCTGTTGCTCTTCCTGAGGTTTCTATCATTTTTTTCCCCTGTTAAAAGGGTTTTTTTGGGTAGTTTTTCCTTAATCGAATCGAGGGTCTAAGGACAGAGGGGGTCGTATGTTACAGATTGTGAAGCCCTTTGAGGCAAATGTGATTTGTGATACTGGGCTATATAAATAAAATTGAATTGAATTGAATTGAATTGAATTGAATTGAATTGAATTGAATTGAATTGTGCCGAAACAGTTCGCAGCAAACAGGCCCGAACAAAAGCGCAGCATCAGCAAAGAGTTTGGGACCTACCTGAGCGAGCGGCATCTCTCCTCATCGCTTCGTAGTCGTGCCAATCTGTCCGCCGCACGCCATCGAGTCCCACCTGAGCGACCTTCCTCATCTGGTTCAACCCCTGCGAGAGCACACCGAAAAAATACAACAACCATTAAGTCTTCCGTCCTGTCTTTTCCGCTGCTTAGACTGTCAGGGACTGACAATAAATGACGTTGTGCTTTTGCATCACAGTTATCTTGGGAAGGGAAATGTGTCCTTGAAATATGGGCTGATTTCAGTTGGTGGTAAAAGAGGAAGAAAAAAACTATTGTCAGCCGCAATCTGCATGAGTTTTACATTTCCTTTCCTAAAGTGTGCTATCTGACAGCTGGGGGCCCGCACAAGGGGGAAAAGAAATACGTGTTTTATTTGTATGACACCTAGAAAATGACATTCAATCTCACTGCGGTTACACACATGCACACACAAACGCACCCTCATCACCATAAGACATCACTCTCCACCGTGCATTAAAGTGCAAAAGCAGCCATTTATGAAATCCGCTCCGCGTTAGAAATGACTTTCAGTGACTCAAGATATTATGGGATCACAGCACAACGGTAAATGAATTAGCTCCATGGGAGGATGCAATTAGTGAAACGCTGTTAACACAAACGACACGTCTGACTGCATGGAATACTATTAACCCGGCTGTTAGCTGAGACCACAGCACAGTCAAACAAACCCACTATGGCGAGCAATGGGAGTGTGTGTTCATGTGAGCGTAAAGTGTACACAGCAGCTGTTCTCTATTTTTCTGTTTGCTTCCAGTCTGCTTGACATTTCGGAGACAGCCAAGCTGGTAGGTACTGTATAAAACACTGTGTCAATAATCCATACCATTCTCATTGTACACAGTACGTAATATATACTGATCTTTAGAGTATTCTATTTTTTGGAGTAAGTATACAATAAATCCACACACTTCACCATTGTATACTAGCAGGAAATTATACTGTACTGACCACTGGACTTCATACAGGGACAGCTAAAATCATTTTCAAATATTCAATATTTTATTATTGATTTACTGAGATTATTCTGGAACGTCTGCAGATTATTACATTGTTTTGCAGCTGTGAGTGTCTCCGCCGTGTCCTTTGTGCATTGCATTGTGGGAGAATAGTGTGCAAAAGCAGCATATTTAGTATGCATCCTGCTCTTTTGAACTGTGTCCCCTTGCCAGTGTGAACACACTACATACTCTACTCTAAACATGCTTAGACATATTGTGTAGCATGGTTTGGGCCACAGGCAGCTAAAGTATAAATCTTTCCAAGTGATCCCTTGAGGCTGCAATGGTTATTACGCTGCACAATTCCAAAGTGTTGGATAGGACAACATAGTGACAATCATGCTACTCAAACATGTAATGGATGGCACTACAGTAGGAATCTGGAATCACCTAATTCATAACTGCTTTACCTCTGGGGAGAATAAATGTTGCCGGCCAATGTCGTGTGTCTTGAGGACAAAGTGGATAATTTGTCCTAAGGAGAGTTCTGGGGAAACGCTCATGTAAGGACAAAAATGGACATAGTTCACCCTTAGAGGGTCTAAAAATGTGCTCAGTGAATGTGATGGCAAACTGAGCCCCAATAGATTTAGAAATGTATTGCGTACCAGGGAGGGTTTGGGTCTGGTGGTGGCGCTATTGGAAAGGGGATTCTTAGCCAAAATCATTATGATTCTTCCTCTGGGGTCTGTGAATATCTCCTACCCATTCTTTCAACTTTTGTCTATTAGATTTGGAGATACATTTAGTCCTCTGATTTTAGACACCACGACAGAACTGTAACAGAAAGCCTTTGGTACAAGCTGGAGTTTGAAAGACGTCGGCATTAACCAGGAAGGGAGAGTCTAACTGACGCTATCCATTTGCATTGCAGGAAATATAAGCCTTTTTGGATCTTTACTCATACTATGCTAGGTGTCTAAGAGGTGTTAGTGATGTTTTGCCCACGTAATATACACACATGAGGGGTGAAAGAATATTAGAAACCCATTTCAGCATAATGCAGTCCAGTACAACATGAGGGTGAACTACAGTCTCAATAATAAACATTGATTAAATTAATTCCTCATTTTGATCTTTGTAAAGGTAGGACTTTAGGGCTGAGCTGTTGTATTGGATTGCATTAGATTTTAGAGGTTGGTGGAAGGCTCAAGTGGAGGAGTTGAAGTATCTTGGGGTCTTGTTTACGAGTGAGGGAAGGACGGAGCGGGAGATCGGCAGGCGGATCGGTGCATCCTCTGCAGTGATGCGGTCGATGTACCGGTCTGTCGTGGTAAAGAAAGAGCTGAGGTGCAAGACGAAGCTCTCTATTTACCGGTCGATCTACGTTCCTACTCTCACCTGTGGTCATGAGCTTTGGGTCATGACCGAAAGGACAGGATCCTGGATACAGGCGGCCGAAATGAGTTTCCCCCGCAGGGCGGCTGGGCGCTCCCTCAGAGACAGGGTGAGGAGCTCGGTCACTGGGGAGTAGCTCAGAGTAGAGCCGCTGCTCCTCCATTAGTCAGCTGAGGTGGCTCGGGCGTCTGTCCCGGACGCCTCCTGGACGCCTCCCTGGGGAGGTGTTCCGGGCATGTCCAACCGGGAGGAGGCCCCAGGGAAGACCTAGGACACGCTGGAGGGACTATGTCTCTCGGCTGGCCTGGGAACGCCTCGGTATTCCCCCGGAAGAGTTGGAGGAAGAGTCTGGGGAGAGGGAAGTCTGGGCGTCTCTGCTCAGACTGCTGCCCCCGCGACCCGGCCCCGGATAAGAGGAAGAAGATGGATGGATGGATAGATTTTATAGGTGTACCTAAAAATATGGCCAGTGAGTGTTTTTTACGCACTATTTTTAGCCAGATGAATGTATATGTTGTGTAATTGTGGCTAAAATGACAATCAACCTGGTAGAAGAGAAACTTTGAAAAAGAAAGCACTCCTAGCTACAGCCGAGTCAAAGCGCCCAGGTGAGTGATTTACAAATTCACCCCGTCTCGCTTTCGGAGCCACCCTCAAGCGGCCATTTAAGGAACTGCAGTTTTTTGCAACTTGGCTTCGTTTTTCAGCCCTGGAGGTTCCCGCTTGTGATGTGATGCACCACAGCCATTTAGGATGAATTATTTGTGGAAAATCAGCACCCCGATTGTTCAGTGCCACCTCTTTTAAAAAGAATTAGCGGCTAATTATTCTGATTGATGGTGTTAGAGACATGGTGAATTATGAATGATTTGTATGAGGAGGTCATTGAACCGGATCGGCCACCACACATCCTGCAAGCTGAAATGAAGGATGGAGAGCGTCACAGAGATTTATCCAGCAGTGATTTGCGTCTGCAAGACGTAACTTTCCTCACAAGATTCAGGCTAAAAATGCGAGCCTGGTTGTCACCATTTCCTGTTCCTGTTAAACAGTGTTTTGGTTTTCTTTTACTTAAATAAAACCCAAGTAGAATTGTCTCACAACTTCATCCTCTCCTCTTTTTGCTTCAGATTTCCTCTCAGTGTGTCACAGGACCTGCCATGAAGCAGGAGTCCATCTGTGTGTTTCCAACTAAAAGGAAGCAAGTCTGCCAGCGGATGCCGAAGGCCGTGCAGAGAACAAACAGCCAGGGGAATTTAACTCCCAGAAAAGCTGCCATAATCACTCAACGCTAATATGCACGAAATGAGACTGGACACCAAATTAACCCAGCATTCTAGTGGAACATCCATTTCCTCCCCACTATAGAGGCACATTCATTTTCATTCAGTTCATTTCGGCTCAATGGAATTCAGCTCCAGGTTAGTTTGAATTTACTGCCAACACACCAGTGCGCCGCTAAAGGGAGTGCATTTTCTCTTGAGGTTACAGTGGAAACCAAACTAGAATCAATGAATAACAAGAAAATGCAGTGCAAGAAATTCATACAGTGTAAGCAATAGCATATCACAGTTTGGTCGTACTAGAGGTACGGTGTTGGTGTCAATCTTTCAGAATTGGAGGAGCTGTAAGAGCTTACCACAGATGCCTTTTTGCAAGTTTAACATTCATGCAAGGGGAAAGAAAGAGCCAAAGATTCATTTCTACACCCAGAGTGAGCCCAACAGACAAGAATGTAATGCAGCCATAAGACAAATAAGCAGAGGATTCTTATTCTTGGTCAACTGCTGTTCATTGTTCTTCTAGAAGGATGGTGTTTGGCATACTTGAATTAAACGCTTTTTAAAACTCCAACCACCTGCCGCACTGAACCAAACCAAACCCTCCAGGGTCGCCTGAACCTTTCTCATCCACTCGAACACTTGAAAAAGATCCAGTTCAACTGATGAGGTAGGTGGGGTAGGATTTCATACAAAGGAGTGAGTCTACACTGCTGCGTGCCTGTATTGTGCAGTATCAACCACATCACCAATACCTACCTCATAAAAGCCGGTTTAAGTGGCTTTCCCATTTTACAAAAAAGAAAATAAGACAGTAAACACGGCCATCCTTATTCTGCTCTTTGTGTTGCTTTCGCTGCCTCCCCGCTGTGTGCTCTGCTGCTGCCTTCCTAATGGCCATCATCACAGGGACGAGCCTTCACGCTGCCACAAACACACTTCTGCTCTGGGCACTTTTGTACTCCATCAATATTCAAGGTGCAGCGTAAAACTAGCTAACAGTGCATGACAGGAACTACACCATGAGCCATGCAGCCCATGTTTTATCTCCATCAACTGTTCCATTATTATTAATTACAAAGCACTTTGTCTGATTAGTGACAGGCCTCAATGGAAATTCATATTTTATCAAGAAAAACATTCAGAGAGGGAGAGGGAGTGAGAGAGGGGGAAGTGGCCAATTTCACCTGCATGACTGATCACTAATTAACTTGCATGTAGCCTTTTAATGGTCTCTTCTTGTATTCGCCTAATGTTTGTTGCTTACAAAGTATCTGTCGCTGGGTGGGGATCAACAAGTCTTTTTGAGGATTTGTGTGTCTGTGTCTGTGTGTGTGTGTGTATGTGTTTGTGTTAAAAAGAAAGTGACATATACTGTATTGCCAAAATGCAAACACAAATAAACTGGGTTTGACTCTTTCAGCACCACGGACAGAGACAGATTTAGAGGGATCTATTTTCCCAATGCATTATTGGACAACCAATTAAAGGATAGTTATGACAAGTCAGAAAGCAATGAGATTCCATAAACAAGAGTTAGAGCAAAGGTATTGGAAATATGTGTTCGTATAAGGAAACCGGATTCACAAGAGAATAGACTCAGCTGTCAAATGAGTTATCCCAAGAGTAATTAAATAGTAATTCAACAGTCACTTAGCTCTAGACAACTAGTACAGTGGCTAGCCTGATTAGCAGTAAGCTGATTAAAGAAAAAAGTAATTCTACTAAATCTCAAAACAGATGTAATAAAGGAGTTCCTACAGATGAGACTCTAACAAGGGCATCTGGGGAGTGGATTAAAGATCAACATTTGCTCGATCAGAGATCTGACAAAAGGCGGGATGTAACTATGTCAGTTACTCTGCTATGGACCTGTGCCAGTAGGGGTTGCTATTAGCAAGAGAAGGCCCGACTGAAACCAACTCCTAATTGCAGAGGAAAACAGTGTTTTTTGTCTGCTCTAATGTAAGCTGCAAATGTCAGCACGTCAGGCTAACTAGCTTACTGACCACTATTATTACTTCCCAAGCCAGGGGGCATATTTTAAGCTAACTACATCACTATGTGGGGTAACTGGTTAAGTTATAATACAAAAAAAGCCCAGTTTAAGAGATCGTCACGATAGCCTGCGAGAGCGTCACGTTTCACAAACTCATCAGTTAGTCCTCATCCTCGAAGCCCTTTTTCTCTTGATACAAACACTAAACCATACATCTAACCTATGTTGACTGTACATATGTTACTCTGTAGTAAGCGTCCACACAGGGTTATGTTAGAATAAAACTGCATTTTAATTGCATTTTTATTTATAATACTGTACTTTTATACTATTCTTTGTACTATGGTACTGGCCCTGAAATACAAGAACAAAACTATTACTTATTTCCATGTCTTTGACATAGACCATAGGCTAATTAACTCATGATGCTAACGACAGGGTAGCTGGCTAGCTGCAGGCAGTAAAGTCGGCCAGTGACCGTTGCCATTTCAGCTGAAAGTTGTTGGCTAGAAATGAGAAGCGTAGCGACAGTAACTTACAAGGTTGGTGGGGGTAAGCAAACGTTCACTTGCACTGTAGGAATATGAAAGATCTACCCTGCTGCACCTTCTCTTTAAACTCTTCTCTACTCTGTACTGCACTCTTGATTCTGTTTTACCCTTTATTGTTCAACATTACTTCTCATTCTTGACATATCTGCTCACCATTTTGTGGCATCTCCCTCTGGTTTCAGAAAATGTCTTACACGTCGCACCTCACCAGACTCGAAAAGGTCTTCAACATCTCAAAAAAAAAAAAGAATGAAACCACACCACAATGAATGAAAATGCCATGCAAACCTCTGAGGCATCACCTTTTCTGAAAATAGTTGCCTCATCATGCTTGGTGGCAGTGGTTTTATTCTTCAGTGGATGTATTATGGCACAAGGGAGAAACTTTTCTCCTGGGAAATAAGTGACAGCAAAATCGTAACAAAATGCCAGTGACCTCTGAGGTCTCACGTGTACCTTCTAAACTTTCTATTAAAGCACAGTGGAAAACTTTGCAGAGAAAAAGTTAAACCCAAGAGGTTAGAATGGTTGCCATCCAGCCTCCAAATGCTTTGGGTCGTCTCTGTTTGAAAGCACCCTGGTAGGTCTTTTCTGAGTAAATCCCACAGGGTTAAGGTTACTGTATTGTATCCCATAGGAGAAAATTGTCTCAGTTTCAGGGGAATTGCTGCAACAAAACCACACATCCCAATAAAATCATATCACGAACACATGTGCAAACATTAGATTGGGTATTGTTTGTATTGCTCTCTGTATGTTATTTATCACTTCGCTATGTATCCAAGGCTGTTGAGCTGCATTACTGCAGCGAGAAGCTTTCCCAAGAGTATAACCAAACTGCCTGTAGGAGCCATTATTGTTTTCTATTTGGTTTAATAGGGCTTGGTTTTGGGGGTTTTTGGGCAGTGGTGTTTACTTTTGAGCACAGGTGACCTATATTCGGCTCGGCCATAGGCGGCGGTGTCGAGTCAAAGGTTATATAGGTGCACAGGTGTCATTGTACGGGGGAGGGGTTACGGGAGGTCGTACGGTTTTGAACCTCTTTGAGCCACGCTTTAAGTCATCACAGGACTCCACTCCACTCCATTCCTAATATCTTTCATCTATCCTTTCATCTTGCTGCCATAACACCCCCACCTTGGATCCTCGACTTCAACAGTCATTCATCATTTGTGTATTTGTATTCAATAAACGGGAATGCCCCAAACGTGCTTCTCGGTCTGGCCATTGGTTCTGTTTAAGCCCGTTATACCTGGATCCCCCAGAAGCGACTACAATGGTAGGACTGGATCGTCGCTACACTGCCAAGTCACAAATTTATGAAAAATATTTAGATTACATTTTTAAAGTGTTTCTTGGCAGAAATGAGCATTCTTTCGCAACACAGTACAACTTTGTTTGTTTGGTTTTTCATTTGTGAACGAGCAGATGCACAGTTTGTGTTTACAGCACAAGCTACTGCTGGCTCTATCTCCAGAGAATTGTCCAGAAAATGCATGCTTTACTTTCCTCTCAGCTGTTTGATTTTACACCACGTTGACTTGCATGAGTCAGGCATGGGAGTAATAATGCTTGAGATAGGTTCAAAGCCCAGTGGGAAAGGCACACAAAAAGTATGTACCCTGTCAAATGTGCTGAGATCATTGTTCCCCTGCTTTGCTTAAACTAGGCGTAATCAAGAGTAAATTACATCTAAAATCCTGATGTGAAGTGTACAAAAGTGAATACAACCAACATTAATCATAAAGAAATGTTGGTAAGAATTTTTTGATAACAAAATGAATCTATTCGCCAGAACGGAGATTATTTAATGTGTAAAGATTGAAGCCCTGAGAGCCTAGTTAGGAGAAGTGAGTCAAGGTTGAATGTCAGGCAGTGTGATAGTTTCTCCATATCGGCAAATAGGGTGACAAGCGAAGCAGTGTGTGCCGGCACAGCGGCAAGTGGGTTTCTCAATAGGAAGTGAGCGATGTCAAAGTATCCATTGTACTATTGGTGAGAGGTGAGAGAGGGTTTAAGGCGTGTCATTAAGAGAGTGACATAAATCACAGTGACAGAGAGAAGTTCTGGGTTAGTTCTTTTAGTCTCTTAGTCTTCAGAACACATCATATGAAGGAGTACGTGAGCTGCTACATCTACGAAAAAGGACTTTAAGGACTCGTGTTTGTCATCCTTAGTCGTCACAGAGTTCAAGCTGTTGTTCATCGCTGCTCGCCCCAAAGCACTTATGTATCTCTGCGTTGAGGGAAGTTGTGACTCTGTTGCACAACAATTAATAGAAAAGTAAAAAATCGAACATTGCTAAGCTTTATATGATATCTTTTGGTAGTAGCCGATGGCTCAAAATCTGTCTCAGCTCCAAAAGTTGTTGCACTTTTGCAAGGCGCCGTTACTTTCTTATTTCTAGCAGCCACTTGTGAACAGACAACACTTTGCTTGTTTTCGGCTGCTTTCAGATCTGTTGTGCTGAACAAAGGCGAGGAGTGAACAGGGAGAGATAGAGGACTACTATTGGGCTGCCTTTGTTTGGCGTCGAGGAGAAGCTGGTATTACCAGCAGTGCAGAAAGTCTGATAAGAACGGAGCTGCCCATTCATTCTCTGAGGAGGGCGACTCAGACCACCTTGGGTCAATACTACCCTTTTCTGTTTCTTCTCATCCTGCTGAGTGAGAAAAGAAAGCATTTCTGTTCTTTTTTCATCCCCTTCCCGTTCTGTCAGATCACAGACAGGTCTAGCTCGAACCCCAGAGACACAATTACCTGTCTTTTCTGTTCCACCTCAAACCTCTGCTTCTCCTCCTCCCCCGTCAGGCACTTCACAGACAAGTCAATCTCTGCTGGAGGCACACAACTCTCCCGTTACCTCTTCTAAGAACAAGGAACTTCAGCGTGCACTAACTGACCTACTCCAGCTTCCGTTCAGGCCAGGCCAGAGAGAGATGAATCAGTCTCAGGACGTTCAATTCACAAGTCACAACGCTGGCTAAAATTGCTTTGTTGCTGTGTAGAAAATATGTTGAAGCTGCATTAGTGGATTTTCTGGCCACTAGAGGGGTGAAGAACTCCAACAAAAAGCTGACTGACACACAGTCCTGACATATTTTCCTCTTTAAGAGTGGCTAACATGTTAGCAAACTGCTAAGACTTTCAGCAGAGAGAGAGCAACATTTCATCCCACTTGGGTTATGAAAGATGCCATCAAAAAACAGATAAGGTGCGTCTGTTTTAAATACAATTCATTAAGCAGCACATGGAAACAATCTTCCAGGCTGTTGTGATACCGATGCAATTCCCTCCAGGCATCTGTTCTTCGTCCCGTCTGAACCAGACATGAGCTTGAGGCAAAGGACCTCCAGGCACAGCCTCCTGCTGCAAGGCACTACAAACCCCCCCAAAGAGGAGCTCAGTGAGGCCACTGCACAGTCCATTATCTCCCAAAAGGAATCATTATCCAGAACCACGCTGAGAGCCAGAGAGCGGGCAGAGGACCAGAGAGAGGCCAGGACTCATGGACTCCTCCGCCTCCTGCGCTCTCAGCCTTTCTGCTCGGATATTGATGGCTTGTCATATGAACGCTGTTCTTACAAAATGTTTGCATTGCCTGCTACATCCTGCTGGAACAGGCCAGAGAACATGAATCCAGATGGAGGCTCTGGCTCCCTTTTCATTTGAATGATTAAATCAAAGTAAAGATCAGGGATGATGACAGGGACACAGGAACATTGTGGGATGGATTCTCTTTTTTTTGGCAATGTGGCATTGTTTTTATGTTGCTCTAACAAGGAGGGCCAATAGGATGGATCTATTTTCCATGTTTGGGCTAAACCACTAGTCACCCACAGTTTGGTGAAGGCCCTTTCCTGTTTCCCCATGACAGCCCCTCCACCCCCCCAACCCTGTGCACAAAGCCAGTGTTCATAAAGAAATGGTTTTCCCAGTTTGCTGTGGAAGAACTTCACAGAGCTCTGACCTCAACCCCATCCAACACGTTTGGGTTGATCTGCAACACCAACTCCGATCCAGGCCTTATGGCCCAACATCAGTGGCCCACCTCACTAATGCCCTTGCGGTTGAATGGGAGCAAATCCCTGCAGCCAGGTTCCAGAATCTGGTGGACAGACTGAAACCAGAGGAGTGAAGGCTGCAGGAGATTGATGCCCATGGCCTTGGAATGAGATGTTCAACGACCACGCATTGGTGTAATTTTAGGGCGTCCACATATTTATGGCTGCATCGTGTACTTTCTCTCTCTCTCTGCAGTACACTGCTTCTATTTTAGCTTGCAGGCTTTGTATCTGCACAGACCTGCGTGTACATACACACATAGTAAACGAACAAACAACGAAAAACAAGAAAGCACGCACCACGAGGTGCACACTAAAAGAACAGATACACAGTCAGCTGTATATGTGCCCATATAAAATAACAGGACCTCACTAACACACACTAAGGAGGGCAAGCCGCACAACTGTAAACAAACACACTTCCAGCTAAAAGCAGTCCTGCTATCACCTGCTAACAGCCGACTGCAGAGAGCCCCCAAACAGCTTAAAGGTTATTAATAAAACTTGTTGGCGGCTACAGCTAGGAAACATGCAGATATCTGAGTTTTCAACTCACATTACTGCTACTGAACACTTTGATATAAATGCACACACTAAAACGCCTGTTAAGTACATGCCGTAAGGCTGACCTGACTGCTTCGAAGCTTTAAAGCTTCCTTCCTTGAGCTTGTAATAGCCATAAAACTCAGTGATCAAACTCAACGCTGGCTGCAGGAGTTTGTTTATTGTTCTCCGAGGTACTTCAGCAAATCTCTAAAGGTGCAGTCACGCCAAACTTTACTCTCCTTTCATTTCAGGAAGGGGGCGAGATGAACTCCTGCAATTCCTGTCGTGAATTGTTGCCAGCAAGTTGCGCAGAGTTCAGTCTGATTGAACTATATGGGCCTTTCATGTCCTGCCAATTTAACTTGAAGGGATACTGCACGGCTGCAAGTGAGTGCAAGGACAATGATTAATAGTTGTGAGAAGGCGATGAAAATTATTTGAGGTAGAATTTTTCAAGTAGTTGAATGCAATTGATCAGCAGCTTGCAACCATGCCCACATGGTTCCATTTGTTTGCTGTCCTGCCTGCTTGCCACCAGAAAGTGCGAGAAACAGTTCATGTGAGCAGTTTACATTGGGACGACGTTCTACGAAAGACAGACTGGGAGCGAGTTCTGCGGATTATTCAGAGTAACCAGCATAATGCTTTTGTAAATACGCATTGGTTTGTCGTTTTTCAAATGCAATTTTCTAATATTTTGAAGAGGACACACAAAATTCCATTCCCCTCCATTGTATTGGGGTTATGGTATAGGCGCCTATCTCAAAACCTCCAGGAACATAAAACCAAAAACATCTGCATGGCCAGACTCTACTAGGGGTAATTTAAAGAATATGTTGGGGGTTTTTTTATAAACGTGTTGAATGGACCCTTTAAGAAAAATCTCAATGAGGAAAAGCGGCCTTACACAAGATTTGGACTTGGCAACAAAGGAACACACAGAAACACATCATAGTGTGATGGACCTGCTGGGGGGTTCTGTGGTAATTTACAGCCGTGTTGGCACTGCACGGATCTCAGCCTCCACTGGCTCCCATCCAAACCTATCTGAGCTGTTCAAATAAGCTCCTTATTATCATGTCTGAGGGAGAGGAAGGCGGGGGGAATGACAGCACAGGAATACTGTATGGTGGCCATTAAGTGCTGAGACGTTGTGCTGCGAGCTCAAAGAGCAGCTTTCCTGTCCCATCCCAGCCAGAGGCGAAGCTGACAGGCAGGCGCCACTATCAGCCCCCGACCCCCCTGCTCTGCACAGGCCACACAAACCAGCTCCAAACTACAGCAATACACCAAGTGCTTAGATGGGTAAATTTAACTCCATGTGGGAGAAATGTGTGTTGTCAGCTCCTCGTGTACACAGTGCAGCGCCGATGCTATGGATATGATGCTAACAAAAATACAGACTACGGTGAAACAAAAAAGTTGGTGAAGCAGCTACCGATGTTCTCACTGCACAAAGGAGGTTTATAGAACGTAACAATAATTCGGATTTGCAATAAACTGAGTTTAGTAAAATCATGTTTTGTATATTGTTTTGCACGTGTGAAGAGTTTTGCCTGATGTAATGTAAAACACACACACATAGCCAAACGTCATTCTTGACCTTGAAAGCAGCAAAATTTAGTAGCTGTGCTTTCGATCATATTGCATGATCTTCAGCAGAGGGATACATTTTTTCTTGCACACATTCGCCATCTTGTGCTATACACTTACATAAATATATATATATATTGTTTAGGCAATGGCAGCACTTGATTAAGGTTAGGGAAAGATCGTGGTCTGGTGTGATCATGGTGTGTTCAGTAGTGACTGGACAAATACGACATTTGCTTAACATTTAACAGAAATCACGATCTTTCCCGAACCTTAACCACAGTGCATTTGTTGATTCGCACTTTGCATGCGCGGCACATATTTGTACTGTTTCAGTCACTCAAAGAAACATTGTCTCCGAACATAATCCAGGCATTGATTATATTGCCACCACAACGTAGCTATGAAAACAGTTCAGTCATATACAAGCGTCATTTCTAGGAGACTGCTCTCTAGAGCAACAAATGAAGCTCCAGGTCACATGCCAGGCAGTACCAGTGGCAGCCCTGCAGTCAGTCTTCTCTCTCCCTCGGTGTGGTCGGCCCTCCGTCAGCAGAATTCAGACTACAGATGAGTGACATGTCTCTGCTTGTTGCCTCTGAGCTTGGCTCCGTTCAGCATGGGGCTACTGAAGCACAGATGCGGCTTTCACCGACCCACCTCATCCTCCTCCCCTCCATCCCGCACATCTCCCCATCTAAAGCAGACTTACTGTGCTCTGCTGGGCCTGAGTCGTGCTGTGTTGTGCTGAGCCCAGGAGCCAGAGGCAGGCTGCTCCTTCCCTCTACTACAGGAACCAGTGCTCAGTATGGTTAAGAGCAAAGCTGGATGTATGTTAACCGAGCGTTGCTACGGTAGAAACCCACATTTCTTCAGTTTATATTAGAAACAGTACAATCACTATGATGAACAGCAAGCTCACTTTGCCTGAACTTGTGCCACTGCAACGTCACCAGAAAATACGGGGGATAGGCTGTGTTTGTCTGCTATTATCTGCAGTTGTCCACTATTTTCAGGTAAGACAAAAGAAACGAGTAGCGAGCCCATTTTAATTCCAGTTATTGTAATTAGACATGGTAACCCCACCCCCCCTTAACCACAGACACACACGTTTCACAACCAAATTTGGAGAAATCAAACATTTACAATCTATTCATGAACTGGAAACTCAGCTCACACAGGGGATACTGAAAGCGCTGCTGCCTGGCTGTGTATGGGCTGAAACATTCCACACGTCCGGCCCCAGCTTGTATCAGTGGACGCAGACACATGAAAACACCTGGTTTCACATCACCGACTGTGCGGTGCGGCCAGACGTTCAACATGCTCAACGAGTGCTTTTCATTTAGCTAATTAAGTCTTCCTCCCACCGCTCGCCGCTCCATCCTCCAGCCCGACCCGCAAATCAATCGCGGTCCACGATGATCGATGAGGTTACAGTCTGGGAGGGAACGAGAAAGGCAGGATGCTTCAGGGGAGCTTGGAGAGAGCCACAGGTGCTCCCTGTACGGAAGTTTGTTTTTTTTACCACACGGCAACAGCCCTTCAAAGTCTATCTGTTTAGTGATGACTGGGACGGTGAAAGGAATACTGCTGGCTGTTCCAAAACAGTGAACGGATCTATAATCAGCACTGGAACAGCAGTCAGTACTTCATTATCTCTACACATTATAGGAGAGGAGAGAGACTGTGCTGCATGATTAATTGCAGTTTCCTCAAAATGACGCTGGAGTGAGCGAGGATGTCTTGTTTAGTAAATTAATTTCCCCCATCCTAGCGTCTCTTAAGAACTGAGCGAAGACCTGAAGAAGGCTGGCCAATGAGAGAGCTGGGAGCGGAAAAGCACCCCGTTTTCTAACTGTGCAGGGAACAATCGCTACCCAAATACAGTGTAGATGATGTTTTTATCTATTTGAAAAATGCATCAGCAGCTGTCTCTCTTACTCTGGGTAACCCACAGAACACATTTTGGTGGCCAGCATCTCTAACGAAGAGTTCATTTGATGAATAAACCACAACACCAGTTTGATTTGTATTCCCCGCAGGGCGCACATAAAAAAATGAAAAAATACATGTTTAGGAAAATAAATACAAACGGCGATGTCTGTTTTTGCAAATGAACCCGTGTTCATAGCGAGGTGCCACTTCATTTTCAAATCTCCACAGAGCAGCTTCATGTCAGGCAGTCGTGCTCTCTCCAACCTCAACTGCTGCTGCTACATTGCCCTAGAAGGAAACATAATCACCAAACGTAAATGTATCTTGTGAGTATAAAATGCTAGCCCACTGTGGACTCGAGAGGTGCCTCTGGAAAGTCTGAAGCCAAGGTCTAAGGTCCTTTGCAGAGGACAGCAGCTGTAGTCAAACAATAGTTGCTTCCCTGATGCTCAAGAATACTCTACTTTTGGCCGAGATTCATAGTTATGAACAGATGACGTAGAGTTGCTGAACCTACGGAGCGTGCGGGTCAATGGTGGAGAAGCGGATTAAGCTGCGAGGGCGGTTTGAGACATTTCAACGGATGCTTGGACACGTTTTGACACTCTTTTGGCATGACTGGGGTTTTTTTCGCCGTTGGAATCCATCATACCTGCTGTGAAACCAAGCCGACTACTGCCGGGGCTCTCCATGAAGCAGCGAGAAAGAATCCCGAACTGCAAATTCCTTCGAGCTAAAATGCTCCTGGGCAAACAGCCGAAAACTAGTTGTGACAAAGAGCAACCAAATACATGTAAACGAGGAGACGCAGCCGGAGAAAAGCCTTATTGTTCCCTCCCTGGGTAAATAAATATTTAAAAAAAGAGTAGGCATTAATGCTGTTCATATATATTCTATTTTATCTAAAAGATCAGTGGGAGCGATTGCGTATGAATGAGACTGCAGCCCATTCTGTTTGTATTTAATCCACTGTGATCTTATTCTGATGGTTTAAGCATGTGTGTGTGTCATCTACAAGTGAAGCAGACAGAAACCAACAAGGGGAACAAAATATCCGCTACAAATGTCTCTAACAAGACTTATGTGGGAAAAGGCTGAATGGGATAAGGGTATTGATTTTTATCTACTTCAGTGGAGCCATAACAACCCACCGGGAGCACTCAAACACAGAACGCAAACACACATATTGTTCCTTCCTTTTTCCTCATTTGTCCTTTGTTCTATTTGTCTTTCGCTATTAAAAGGTTCGCAAGGAAGAAAAGACAAAAAAAAGTTAAAAAAAAAGAAAACAGCACAGAAGATGAACACTTGCAGCCAGTTTCCAGCAGTCTACAAGAGATGGAAAGGCGGCCCGGCCAGTGCGTTTCGCTGCTTTTCACCCGGCGCATCCCAGGAGAGCCTTCAGTACCCACGTGACACCGAAGTAATGGCACATAAACGTCATGCAGGACTTAAACTAGTTTCCTTCTTCAAGACAACATCCCAGCCCTCCGACTCAGATTCTTTTCGGCTAACTCCAATATGGAGAACTTAGATTTAGTTTCCCCTCAGCCGAAACCCCCTGCTCGAGGTTCAAGGCTAAATGAATAGATATTGTGCTATATTGACCATGCAAAGTGTTTCGTTGAACCTTCACACAACCAGCCCTACAGTCATCACAACCGCCTTGAGCGGTCTGATGATGCAAGTCCTAAACAGGGGAGTCCTTTTCATCTTTGCCTTCAATCCCACGGGAGGTGAACATAAGCATAAGCAAGTATAGCATGGTGGGGATGAAAAGGTGAGTGGGTAGATTGGTTTACTTCTGGCCGGCCGACTGGCTCTGTGTGGAGCTTGCGTGTTCTGCCCCGCCTGCATGGTTCTCCCGCCTCCCGGGCCAGCGTCAGCCGCGATCGGCTCCAGCCGCCCGCGACCCTCTAAGGAGGAGCGGTTACAGATGATAGATTGGAATGGATGGGCGGACAATATGAAATGTGGCAGGACAGCATCACTTGTCATTGCTTTCCCAAACCATATCAAAATACTGCTGAAGAACAAATCAGTTTTAGGGCGCGATAAGACAGGTAAAGGGACGTCTACTGAGGTTAGGTTTAGGCACAAACACCGCTTGGTTAGGATTGGGGAAACATCATTGCATGAAATGGGCAAAGGACAGGTATTGGGTCTAGTTATCAAAGAACCAGCCTTCAAACCTATCACTCACCAGGCTTCTGTACAGCCATTGTACAGAAGTAGAGCGATAAAAATACCACGAGACAGCTCTACAATGTCGAGAGGCAATGCAGACCCTGTTGCTCCATAACAACTTCAGCCAGAACGGCACTGCAGCCGCCCTAACGTACAACTAACGTACAACGTGTTTGACGGCCCGCCAGGATGAACCCGCATGCGCCATCCATTGTACGTCTGAAAACCGTGAACGGAGCCACATTTAACAACCAGGGTTCATCAGGTTCATCATCTTTTCACTTTCTTCTTCAGTCAACAACTTTGGAAATCCCTGGGAGTCTAGAGCAACCATTCAAACAGAATAAACACAAATACGACCTCGCTCTCTCAGAATATTTAGCATGAAACGCTGTTCCACTCCAACTCAGAAATGAATATATGAACGATGTATTATACAATAAGCCTTTATGTTGTTGAAATCCTGGTGGATATTAAAGGCAACCTATGCTAAATGTTCTCTCAGGATGCCAAAGGAATTTTGCTCCACATCACAAAGCACCTGAAAATGAGTTAGCAATACATTTTCATTTTTACAATATCTATATAAATCATTCTTATGCATAAATGACTGAGGACTCTCATATTGGAAATCTGCACAAAACAATCAACTGAAAGGCTCAAACTAGTGACATACTATTAAGGATTTTTCACAGTGAGAGTGATGAATGTCTTTCCAGGAAAACACTTCAAAAGATGTTACCTGCATTTCATTCAAAGAGGAGAAGAGCAAACGTGAACTGAACCACGAATCCTAAGGCAGTGATACCAGGAGTAACAAATGCCGGTGAACAAAAGCCCTACTTCACCGCTCACTTCACCTTCTCTCGCCGGCTCTGCTGAGAGAACGGTGCGAAAGAAAATGATCCGAGCATCAATAAGAGAAAGCTCCTTTGTCTGAACTTGCCGCTGTCTGTCATATTTGTGACTGTTGCTCACCAGTTGGATGGCGTGAGACCACATACAGACTGTTACATCCCGCTAAATGACCTGCCATTAATGGTGGCACTTTAAACCGCAGGCTGCTGAATCTGCATTCAGTCCCTCAGACAAACTGAACTGGCACAGCTCTGTATCTCTTTGAGCTCATTTAAAGTGGGAAAGCGGCTGTTTCATGCTTTAACCGTGATTACGATTCAGAACCGAGGGTGGCATTCCTTCTCACACGTACAGTGGAAACAGAGAGCGTGTTTATGGTTAATTAATTATGCTGATGATCTAATCAGAGCAGGTTTGACTGTAGCTAGACGCTGGACACATCCAGCGGGCTGTAAATCCCCTGTGACAGAGACGCAAAGTACTTCTAAATAATTTTATGGAGACAAGCTGTTAGCTTTCTTGTCATTTGAGGGATTAGCGCTCAACTGAGTATCCATTCATCGCAAAGATTAGAATAGATTGATTTTAACACCAAAGGACCACCACTTTGCTGGTTGCAGCTTCCCCAAATGTGAGGATTTACCATTTTGCTCTGTTTCCTATTATCGTTATTAGGTGGTCAGACAAAATGAGCAGTTCGAAGACATCACTTTATGAATAGATAACCTGCGGTGGCCTGTCTCTCATTTTTCTTGATATTTCACATAGTAAAGCATCCATCCATCAATCACTAACGCAAAGTAACCAGTGGCACCCTTAGCCGTTCCCCATGGCAGCAGATGTTTGTCGCAAGATTTTTAAAAAAATGATATTTTAAAGGAAGCAGCTTATCAAGCAGTTAATCATGAAGGAAAACCAGAAATGTGTCGGTGCAGTGCATCCAACAGCGGCAAACCACGAGATCAAGAACACCAAGCAGCAAACGAAACTAACAGCTCAGATTAGCCTCTCGCCATTTTATAGTTGTCTTAAGGGGCTGCTGGGAATCTCACAGTTACTGCTTTAGTTCAGAACTACACCACACACTGTGGAAACCAATACAATCGTAAACTGTGTGGACCGATTGGACATTTCCCTGCTCTGTCACCGCTCCTGCCTGCGCGACTGAAGTGTCGCTGTCCGTGGTGCTGAAGCCGAGCAGCCCAGAGGCGCTCTCCGTGGTCCTGACGCCGGGACTATGGACTTCAGAACAATCTGATTTATACACTGTCACTTTGTTTCAGCCTGCCGAGCCCCGATCAGAGCAGTGTCCGCTGAATTGAGAAGAAAACGGGGAGCGAATTAAGAACAACGCGTTTCGCACCTGTGGGTTTTTCTTGTGAGATGCAGCGCCCGAGCTCCCCTTACCTCTACCGGGAGTCCGTCCGCGGCGTCGGGCGAGTTGTCGAACACTCGGTCCCGGTACAAAGACCACAGCCCGACGTTGGGGAGGAACAGGAGAGCCGCTACGAGCAGCCCGGCGAGCTGCAGCAGCCTCTTCTCTTTCCGCCTCATGTCTCCGGGAGAAAGAGCGTGCGAAGCGGCGGCGGAGAGCGGCGAGCGCAGGCTCCCTGCTTTTTCAAGCCAACGCAACTTTCACTGCGACTGGGGGAGACGGACTGCCTTCAAGAGACTTCAAAATGTCCTGACCCACGCAACGTCCGGCCATGACTTTCAAAATAAAACCGCCTCAACCCATAAACCGTTCTGACTTTTGTCACTACAATTCAAGCCAATTAAACAAGGAGGTGGGGAATGGTAAAACCGATGCTACTTCCAGTTAAGTAATCAGGCAATTTGACACTTTTGCGGTTGTAGATTCCAGTTTCACAATTGAAGAGACATTTGCCTGACAAGGTAGACAACGAGTATAAGATATGTACAAGATGCACACATCAATTGATTGCAGATGAAAGACAAACAATACATAAGAACTAGAAAAATTGCATTTCCTGCTGAAAATGCTGAAAGCTGAAAAGGGGTCTGAAATGAAACGCCTACAACATCTTGACGCTCAAATGCATTGCAGTGCACTCCTCAAAAATCTGGAAGCTGAACTGCATTGACTAAAGAGGCTAAGAGCTGAGACACGTTGCTAAAAAAAAAAGCTGGAAGCTAAAGTGTAACACTGTCAACACTGGAAGTTGAAATGAGTTACTAACTCTAAAAAGGACGAAAGTTGAAGAAGTGGAAATGTAAAACTGGCAGAGGTGGGAGCTGACCCGCGTTACCTAATAATGCTTGAAGCTGAGATGCATTGCTCAATCTGGGCACTTAGCTGTAATACTCTCAAAGCTGCATTTACTTCTGTTAAGTTCCTGAGAAAAGATTAACATTTTTAAAAAGTACAAAAGGTAGAAAAAGGTGGAACAGAAGCACACATGTCCTTAAAGAGCTGAACACTTTGAAAAAAAGGGGACTAACTACAAAGAAACGAAACAGCAGTAGTGTAACAATCAAAGCAAACCACTTTGGAAGGATCCATACTGTTAGTTCAGGTTCTGCACAGCTCCCATTCTGTAGCAATTTCTCACTTTTTGCCACAGCTCTGCGACAGACATTTTCTAAATACTTTCTTTTCTTGCTGTTTCATTCAGTCACATTTAATCACTGCAGTGTCTTTTCTATTATTTTGTTTGCATGTATCTTCTTCTGAACACCCACTGGATGCCCCCCCGGCTTGCGAATGATAGAATAGATGCTTTTGTTTTGAAGGGCAACTCATCTAACTTCCTGTGGTTTCCCTGATTCTCTTTATCAGACTTGACGCAGTTTCTCAGTTTGAACGAAGTCTTGGGGCCATAATCCAGTGGGTTACGCGTTTGACAAAAGTTCTTCTTTGAATTTCGCGCTCGTTCGAAATGAACCGTGTCACGTTTGTGCTGCTGTGTTAGCAAAAATACAGACACGTTGCCATACCAGTTAGGTAAAGGTACGCAACAAGTAGGAAAGCAACCAGGTAAGTACATATTCAGGCTCTAGACTGATGTAAACCCATGCAAACTATTTCTGATAGACATCATTTGGCAACAAATACTCTATGAATGTATTCATAGTTACTGCAGCAGCTCCATACACACTGAGACTGAACAAGTGAGACAAATGAAAGACAGTTTGAGTCTTCTGATGTCTGACTTCAAGCGGTGCCTTCTGCTTGGTGAGGTGTCTATCTGATCCTCCCAACAGATCACACGTGGACGCACAATCTCCTTCATTCTGGCTCGGTGATAGATTCAGGATCATTACTGCTGACCTTTTCCCAAAGCATGGTGTCATTTTCACACCATCCAAGCAGCCACCGACAACAATGCTGGTCCAGCACTATCGCTGGAGCACCTTTTCAAGAGGGACACGGCCCCCAAAAGGCCTCAGTGTTGTTTTAGAGACAAAAATAGTCTTTCAAATATTAATATTACTTTCCTTATAAGAATATTGTTACTTTTGCAGGAAACTCAATTTTAATTACAAGATTCTTGTGGACCATCCCCATTTTAGGGCCCTGGATAATGTGTTCCTCGCACTTACCCTTTACTATGTAGAGGTGCAATGATAGGGTCTTTAATGGAATTATGAGGCAACCCCAGTGTTTTATATACTCTTGTTTATGTTAAATACAGTCTGCACACTTAATACATGCTCATATTTTACTTAAATCAACTGTTGAGCCTTCCCATAATATTAGATTTAATAATTTGCACAACATATGCCGTAAACTGGGACTGGCATCTTATTCAAAGAAATGCATGTATGCATGTATGTAAGCATGTATGTATGCAAGTATGTATGTATGTATGTATGTATGTATGTATGTATGTATGTATAGCATTCACAAGTTGATATAAATATGGAGCCTATAGTTTTGATGTATTTTTTTACAGAGCGTGAACACAAACATTGTAAAATAATCTCACTCGCTGGTATACCAGTTTACAGGTGCATTACCGACCACCTGTCGGGCTACAGCGTGGAGCAGCAGATTGGCAAAAAAAAGAGAACCTGAAAAAAGACAGCTAAATACGCTGTGCTAACACTTTCTTCAAGTAGTTGATTATGAGACTGTATACTGTACAGTATTCCCATGACGCTTTCCCAAGTGGATTTCCCAGTCTACTGGTATGTTTTGCTGTCTTTAATGCTGATGCTAGTTTGCTTCGTTCCGCACCATAGAGAGACATATGATATATCTAAATGCGTTTTTGTAATTTATTGAATTATTTTACAGTTTATTACTTTATATATATCCAAATGTGTTGCTGCGGTTACCCTTTTGTTTTGTGGCGTTCCATTAAAACAGAGCCCCGCGTTCACTCATGGTCAAACTCTCATTGTAATGGGACATCTTCAGCTTGTACAACATACAGCAGCCTGTGTCACCCCAGTGCTCGCCTCGCTACACAGGCTGCCGGCGTCTTACAGGATCGCTTTGTAAAGTTCTTTTATTGGTTTTTAAAAGCTCCTAACGATATGGCTCCATCATGCGTAGCAGAACGTCTGTCGTGCTATACACCGGCTCGGGCACTGCGATCATCAGACTCTGGACTACTAACAGTTCCCGGGTCTCAAAGAAACAGAACTTGCTGAAGCAGCCTTTTATATCCTTTATGATCCAAGTCAGTTGAGCACGCTTACTCTTTTTCAGCTGTGCTTAATACATTACTACTGCAGATCAGATTCTGTGCGTTACTTTAAGAAACAGCTCAAAACGTGTTTTTACTCTTTTATTGTCTTGGGTTTTTGCCATGGCTCTCGGCTCCTCAATATTATATTATCCTTAAAACGTATTCTTTTGTTGACCCTCATAACGATTTTGCATGTTTCATGTCTTTGTGTCAATATGCTTTTATATTTTACGGGTTTTGCTGTTTTTTTTGTGACGCACTTTGACCTGCGTTTTATTGTTATAACAATGGACCTTGCAAAACTTGTTCTAAATACTTATTCTGTCATATGTCCGTGTTTGCGTTGTTCCTCCGACGAGTCTCGATGAAATCTTTCTGTTTATTTGACCTGCGGGAGCACATTTTACAGCTCAATTCATTGGGACAGAACGAGGCTTCGGTAATTGCTTATCAGGAAAGTCACGGCCCCGGCACTTTCTGAATGAGCTCTGCTAATGGCTTTCGGCACAGAAGAGTCCATCAGTGGTCTGCCAGCAGAGGACACTAATAATGGCGTTCCCTCTGCTTTGATGCTCTGCGAATTACCTAGATCCCCCCCCCCCCCACCCTACCAAACCTCTTTCAAACCCACACTGAGCCTGTGACACGAGCAGGAAGAGTTTTAAAGCGTAAATCCCCACCACATTCAGAAGTTGCAGGGTTCATCCATAATTCATGCGGGAAAATGCTGAACAGATTGAATTGTCACAACTCAGGCTGGTACAGATGGCGAGGATGAGAGAGGAATGGGCTGTCCTCTCTCTCTCTGAGCATCCGGAAGCGAAGGAGCAGGATTAGCAGGGCGAGAGGCTCCAGCACATCCTGGGTTCAAGTCCACTCTGTTAAACAATGTGGCTAATCTTCAGTTAACCCACACTCCTTCTTTCTACTCTGTATATGCGTGCCTATCAAACAAACGGGGTGAGAAGAGGTCAGGGAGATGCTTGACTGGTTTAGAAATGAGGGGTTCATCGTGTGTCAGGGGTTACGGGGAAGAGGCAAATCGGCTGCCACTTGAAACACTAATGAATCGTGGGGCATTTTTGATGTCGAGATGAGGTCAGCGTCATCTTAGCTGTCACACTACGCAGCAACCCAAGTGAAAGTCCTGCCTCCAAAATGTAATTCATGTCACTTGAAAAGCAAACATGAATGCATGAACTCCCGCCGCACGATGACCATACGGTTACTTGTCCACCGCTCACCTGGCTGAGAGGCTTGAGCACCTGAAGGACAATCGCATGTGAAAACGAAACTAAGCGTACAGGGCAAACAGAGAGGAAAAGAACGCTTCGATGTAGATATGTGTTGACATTACAGTAATGATCCTCAGCGAGTGTCCCTGACACGCATAAAGATACAAACAGCCTCTTTTCACTCACGAGCCTGAAGCCTGTAAGCATGTTTGTGGTGAGTTTGTTTTCGTACGTTGCCCGTGCACTATCCTGGCACACGACCGAGTACGGCTGCAACTCGATTAGTCTGCCGATTACTTGCACGGTTGATCGATTAATCGTTTAGTCTGCAAAATGTCAAAAAATTGAGGGAACATGCTCGTCACAATGTCCCAGAGCCTAAAGTGACGTCTTCAGACTGCTTCTTCTGTCCGACCAACAGTCCAAAACCCAAAGACTCTTCATTTAGCCTACTATCAAAGCAGCAAATCCTCCCATTTGAGAAGCTGGAACCAGCAAACGTTTGATCTCTTTGCTTGAAAGATGACTGAAACGATTAATCGATTATCAAAATAGTTGGCAATTCATTTTCTCTTCTTTTCGATCGACTAATCGGCCAGTCGTTGCAGCTCCACAACGCAGTAGATGAAGCACATCAGGGAATCAAAACAAGTGGGATTGGTTGTCTCAAAGCTTGTTGGTCCAGCTTTGACTTCTGACTGTTATAACCTTTTTACACCCAAATTAGAATGTAAATCCATATTTGTTTACAGACAGAGATAGAGAGATAGAGATGGATAAAACTGGCGAAAAATGTGCATGTCAACCTGGGTGTCATGTTTCCATCACAGCCAATAAATACCCGTGACTACTGCAGAGTCTTTTGACCCGGGAATGAATGCCGATTGTACCCTTTCCCCCCCGAAGACAAAGGCCAGATGTTAGTGGCTGTTTGTGGGCTTTTTGTCCAGTGTGAAAGGGCCTTATGTGGGCGGCACCAGCATGTTTTCAAGGATCACTTCACAATGAGTGGCATCCTGTTATATTTCAGTCTGTATGTGAATTTGGGTTTTGTAGTTTTATAGGATTTGCAAAAATGGATATAATGCATGAGACAACAGGAAGCACATTGCTTGTACGGTAATACGTTAACATTTGGTCATTCAGCAGACGCTTTTATCCAAAGCGACTTACATATGCGGAAGACAATGGAAGCAATTATAACAACGTATTACATAACATTTTACATTTTTGCAGTCCATAATTTGTAATCTTGTGGGATTACAAGGATATTGACGAGGAATGCACACATGTTCTGCATTGGGACTAATACTGGAATGTCTGTATACACAACTTCGTGTTGTTTCACCCCGTTTCTGCGTAACGTGACAATGCTGGTTCATAATTGAGCTGAACTGTGATCAGCTGGGCATTACCGCTGCCACTGTTTTCCTGGAGTCACAGCAGACTTCCATCCCACCTTTCTGTAAGTGAGAAACTGAGATTCTCACCGTGAAGAAGTAAGGAAGATTCTTTCTGCCTTGCAGCACAAAATGACCTTAATATACACTATCTGTGGGGAGTTGATAAGGGTGCTGATCGATACCAAAGACTGTAAAACCGCTCCAGGTGATGAGTCATCCGCTTTCCAACCCCACTCTCAAGCCTGCAAACCCAGACCTATATCGTGACCTGTTCTGAACAAATCTATGAGGTAAGGATTTTCTCTAATGATCACTTATTATCAATTCATCTGTGAATTATTGTTGGAAATCAACCATCCAGTCTACAAAATGTCCCAATTTCCCAGAACTCCGAGCTAATATAAAATAGAGAAAATTTGACAAGCTGGAACCCACAAATGTCTGGTGCTTTTGCTTGATAAATTGCTTGATACACGGCAGGTAAATAACCTAAACCTGTGGTTCCTAACCTTTTTTTTTCCTGTGAACCCTAAAAAAGCAAAAGACAGAAATGTCTACTTATGACCTATTGTCACAATTTGTGTATGTCTACAGGATGTCTACCAGTTCAGCCACAGACTAATTCAATAACTGATTCAAACCATTCATTTATTATAAGTCGTTAATTAATTTTCCGTTGAGCAACTGATTCATTAGTTGACTAATAGTCTCTAACTAATAGTTAGTTAATCAACAGAAGTGGAGTCACTTGTATTTATATAGCCCAAAATCCCAAATCTGCCTCAAAGGGTTTTTACAAGAAACCTCAGGATGTCCTCTTCCAGGACATTGTCATGTGTGCAGAGTACTAATAATATGGGAAATCAGAATGGCAATACATACAGTGTACATACATATATGTATGAAGAATATGGATCCGGGAGGACGTCGGGCATATTTGAGTTCCAACAGCACAGGTAAGACTAACGCAAAAGACAAGGAAAGAGGATAGACGACACATTTACACAAGAGGCCAAACTCAAGGACACCATTCAAACAGGAGCGCGAAGGGCCACATCCAATTCCCCGAACCAGGCTTCTCATTTGCGAACATTTGCTGCATTGCTTGGCGTTGGACAATAGCAAACCGATTGTCTTTAAGTTTTGGGCAGTTGGTTGGACAAAAGACAAGACATTACTTTGGGCTCTAGGGAATAGTGTTGGGACATTTTTTACCAAGCAGTTAATAGTAGAAATGATCGTAAAAGTAGTAATATTACTAATTCGAGATTTCTGTAGGATGTCGGCCGTTACAGCAATTTTCAAGTTCTGTGTAAGATGGCAAATGTGCCAAATCTGCGGGACTCAAGTCAAGAATGCTACATTTGAAAAATATATACCACACACCAGAAAATGACTTAATATGCAACAACACTCTCTGAGTCAGCTGGATGTGCTAGAGGTGAATATTTATTTGAAGATCTCGTCTTCCAGCACACACTGTTATGTTTTAATGAATGTCAGTGACGCTATTCAAATGCTGCATTACTGTTGGCGGGTTAGCACATTCAAGTCAGGAAAAAGTTTGCAGTGAATCACTAATGCAGCCTGTATGGCTGCAAACGTCCTCCCGTAATGACACTCCCATGCTGCCTTCACTTTCTTTATGTCGGTGATAAAAAGGCTGGGGGAACACTCCATACACAAATTATGTGTGAAAGTGCCCTTTCTTAATGCCAGGAAAGGTCAAGAAGTGGTAATTCACCAGAGAAATTACCGTTGCACACGGCACGACCGAGCGCAGAAATATCAGGCATGACTGGTGTGCTGAGTGCAAGAGTGGAAGTGAAGCAGAATTGTTTTATGGTTCCACTTAACTTTTCTCATCTGATGCTTCCTACGTAATTACTCGGCTTTTCTGGATAAATCTGTAACAGAGCAATCCATCATGTGGCCGAGGGCAAGATAGGAGCCTATTGGAAGGTGAGTCATCCCAAAGAGGAAGCCCTAACACCGCTACATGCTTTAAATAGACCACTTCGTGGGAAACTGGTTGTCCTTTCAGCCAAAATGATGCTTTCAATAGCAGCCTCCGTTATTGGGGTGCCATTATATCAGCAATTACTTAGACATGGGAACAGACACCTCTACAGCCTTTCAATATAGATGCAAGTGTGTGCGACTGACCGACTGTCCAGACTGTTGCTATTATTTCCTCTGTCTCGTATGTTTGTCTTGTATACATGTACCCAGGCCTCCCTGGAAAGCAGTATAGGCAGTGAGACGATCAAGTAAACTGTATTGAATCATTCCGGTTTAATTAGTGGGCTTGCTTTTAATTAGTCATCAGTGACATCGCACTATTATTGTACTTCACAGGCTTGTTTGGTAAGCCCTGTTTCCCTGTGCTTGGAACTTGCATTAGCTTACATTGGTGCAATATATATACGGTGTTGAGGACAAACAAACAAGCACAAAAAAAACCCCCCAACATATTGGTTAACATAAATGGTGTAGGAAGAGTTCCTGAATGACTGATAAGACAGTGTGACTTAGCTGTGAGCATATTTAATAACGTGTGATTGCACAGGCGAACAAATCCCTACAATGTGTTGTGAGATATGTATTTAAATGTATAAATGTGTTCAAAAGTCATGGAGGCATGATGAGGTTGAAGTTTCATCCTTAATTTTGGTAGGGCCTTTCAGTTTGGCAAAAGGGGCTTTCAGCCACATCCAGGGGCCTTCACCAGCGGTTGGACTTTACTGCTGTGGCTTTACAGTAAATGATGTGCCCCCCTCTTCTTTAAGTGTTGTCAGTAGGCATTGTGGGAGGTGTAGGAAACGACACGGCAGGTTGAGGGCGAGCAAGACCATGTGAATTACAACACCGCATCAGGTAGTGCCTCCTGGAATGCACTGAATGCCACAGATTAAAATCCCATTTTGTCACTCGAAATTATTCATTTTCTGAGCTAAAAGTCTTCCGGCTTGACTTTATTATAAACACACCCATCATTCCATTTGTCTGTGTGCGCGTGCCAGCCAAACAAAACACTTTCCACGCAAGGATGGTTGTGTGTTGACAATAATCGAGTCTGCTCTCTTTGTGTATAAATTAATTATGCACCATCAGTATTCCCTTAGACTCATGGTGTAACTGGCAGAGAAAGAAAGATTAGCTTGTTACATTCCCAGAGCTGTTCCTGGACCAGTGCCCTCTGTAAATCTGTCTCGTCTGGTCCCCAAGTACTTTCTGCATCCCTTACATTACATTAACCGTCTCTGTTATTTGTGTATTTACGCTGACAGCTTAGTAGTGTTGCTACCTTTCTTAGAAATATCACAGACACAGCCAAGTGGTCACATATCAATAATTCCAGAAGGATCTGTTGCTTAGAAGCTTGTTTAGGACAAAATCCCAGTAGACAATAGATAGGCCCCATCAACCCAGTGTTTAATTTATTGATTTTTCACTGCGAGGAAGCCTCTCTTTTGCAGGAATGCATGAGGGGCCGTACAATCCATAATACATTCTGGCCCTCTCACATACATATATTTTCACCCTCACATTAATTTATTTTCATTCTTACACACACACACACACACACACACACACACACACTCTCATATTTAGATATTCTCACTCACACATTCATACATTCGCTCTCATGCACATGCCGTCGATGCATATATTTAATATATGTATGTGTGTATGTATGTCTGGAGAATATAGATGCATGTAAAAGCAGAGTGTAGTGGAAAAGGAAGGGGGCGGCCGTGGCTCGGTGGCAGAGCGGTCGCCTGCCAATCGGAAGGTCAGCGGCTCGATCCCCCAGCCGTGCGTCGAAGCATCCTTGAGCAAGATGCCGAACCCCAAAATGCCCCCGAAGCAGCGCCTTCGGTTTGTGAATGTTCTCATATGTAAGTCGCTTTGGATAAAAGCGTCTGCTAAATGATTAAGTAGCATAGTGGAAACGGTAGGCGGCTCATTTATCACGCTGTGATTGGCTGAGAAGCTCGAGGTCGGGTCTGAGGGGAGGGGGCAAGGAAAGCGTGATTTACATCAGAAAGTCACTCTTCCTAACCAGCCGCCCGCTCTGGAGCGTCTGGCATCACCACAAAACCTACGGCAAAGGTTTCCATGAGTTCACCGGGAACACTCAAACAAAGCAATGGACGGTGCAAATATATAAGTATGAGAGTGAAAATGTCTGTATGTGAAGGGAGAATGTATGTATGTGACAGGGCCACAGTGTATTATGGTTTGTATGGCCCCTCATAGGTTACACACATACACCTGGAAGCTTCTCAAAACTTTACGCCACCACTGCCCAGTTTTACAGTCTGCTGTGCCCTTTTTCAGAACTCTGTTGCCTCTTGCTGGTTTTTGTTGCTCTCCCATGTGTCAGTTCGGGGCCCCAAGCAGTTGGAATAATGTGCTTCTTTCTCTTGCAGTGATGTGAAATTGCTGACCTCAGGTTTTTTGTCAGACATGCTGTTTGCTTGCATGAGTGTGGGTTCTCTGCCTGGCTGGAGACGACTTAGCGGAAGGGTTAAGAACTGCAATTCTGCCGCCAACCCCAACCGTTCAGTGGCATTCTTCAGTCCTCCCTCTCTACCCCTGCAGAGAGGGTGGCTCTGGAAAGCGAGATATTCTCTCTCATGCGCAAGGGCGCCATAGCGGCAGTCCCTCTCTCGGAAGTGTGAATGGGTTTTTTCTCCTCGTACTTCCTGGTGATAAAGAAGAGCCGCAGGTGTGTTTGGGGTCGCCTTCCCCCTGAGGGACTGAGGGTGTACTCCACCAGGAGTATTGCTTCATCCAAGGCATCTCAGTAGAGGACATTTGCCTGTATGCCTCTTGGTCCTCTACATTTGTGCAGTCGTATGTCAATTATTTGACTGCTGGGGGGACCTCTTGTGGAGCAGTTTGGGCCCAGTTGGGGGTACATCTTATCCCTAGGTCCTTCGCCTCTGCGTTTAACTAATAGCAAAAGCCTGTTAGAGAGTGGAGCAAGTATGAAATAGAAATAGTAGTTACCTGGATGTAACTCCCGTTCTATGAGTATGTGCAGAGCCTTCTAACTACAAGCCCAACTGGCCCCACTTCCTGGTGGCTGTGATTCCAAAGGGAGGTGAGCTGCACATGTGCAGGGGTTATAAAGGGGGAGGGCACAGGGTGCCTTCTACCCCCTGATTGGGCGGTGAGTGTAAAGATATTTTTTCAGGGCGCCAAGGCAGCGCCTCGGACAGTAAACCGATATCGAAGCACATTAGAGGGCTCCACACGTACTCATGGAACTGGAGTTACTGTACATCCAGGTAACTACTATCTTCCGGCTGCATCAGGCAGCTGTTTTTGGTGAAAAAAAAAGCTCTAAAACCCCACTGTGCACTGCCTGTCCAGCACCAAGCAGCAGACAGAAAAAGTCAGTGACTAGCTGGTGAACATAGTGAAGCATTCAGAACCATAAGAGACAGTATTTTCCTTCGGGAGTTGGTGGAGACCAAAACATATTGGACAGGTGAACACAAAAAAGATTACATAAATGCTAACCTTGCTCCATATCTGATTAATGTGTCAATAGGCAAGTGTTTGCTGACAAGTTCACCATATCAGCTTAAAATGTGATATGTGAGCGTTTTGTTTACAGCTTGTATCCGTTGCCCCCAAGTGGCCAAAAAATGTGTTATCGCATGGTTACGGTTTCAGTCCTGATTGTTTCCTGGTCCTGTGGTAGCAGCAAGTGCATTTTCGTGATACAGGTTCCTGAGTTCCTTTCAAAATCAACCTGCAAACACGCTTTGAGCATCTACTCTGTCAGAAATACAACAGAAGAGGAGCGACTGGGTATCTGTTTACAGCACAGTCAGACAAACCGTGGGCTTAAAGGATTAATTGCATCATCAATGTGGTCTAACTGCTATATGGAGAGGAAATTTAAGAATGCAATGAATACAGTGAAAAGCGTTCAACGTTGTTTTTCCCCCAAGGGCAAATTTGTCTCGCGGCCAGATAAAACACAGAACACAGACCTTTACATGAAACAAAATGCATAACACATAAATGTAAAAAGAAAATAAACTGATCCTCAGCTGAGTCCTCCTGAGCATATAAGAGTTTGACAGCATGAGAGATAGAATAATCTTTCACCCTCGCCTTTGGTGCTCTCAATCGCCGTCCAGAGGGGAAAAGTCTGGGAAACTGCCCATACAGAGGACGCTCTAAATGGACTCAAGCCTTTCAAATAGCTCTCTTTCTGGAAGATGTTTGGCAGAACAGGCAGTTTGAAGGCGATGATCTAACTATTGGCCACTTTAACCACGTGGTGCGGCCACTTTTTGTCCCCCCTTGAGTGACCGTCAAACGGTAATAACTGAATTGATCATGGAGTTATAGAAGAGTGTCGTGAGTTTTTAACACACCCCAAAGCAATTTAGCTTCCTAAGGAACTGCAGTCATTGCTGGGCTTTTTTACCGATTGCCATGGTGTTCATCGTAGCACTGAACCTGTTCACTCAGCAGTCCCTTAAAGACAGTCTGATGAATAGCTGTGTTGGACTTCATTCTAAAATGCGACACGTCTTTCATTCAAGTTGTCGTCACTAAACAAAATCATCAACCACTCGACGATGACCAGAATCACTCCCCTGCAACGGGCTCACAATGACGGAATCATCCGCAAACTTTACAACACGTCGGTCTGGATGGGAACTTCTTCAGTCATCCTTGTGCGTCTAGGATAGGTGATAGGACACAACCCTGTGGCAACCCAGCTTAAGAACGCTGCAAATCAGACATGGTGCCGTTCATCCTGACACGCTGGGAGCTATTTACCAGAAAACCTCAGATCCATCCAGCAACGCCTGGGCTCATACTAAAATTAGACAGTAATCTCTCAACTGGGGCTGGATTGTGTTAAAAGCAGTCTAAATCTAAAAACAACAGATGATGTGTACTCTGGCCTTCAAGGTATTTAAGAATGAGGTTAGTTAAGGCAAGAACTGCATCATCAGCCCCTCTTTTGTCCCTGTATGCAAAACGCCTACTATTGTTGTGGGGCTGTATTTAATTTCTATTTGTCACATCATATATCTTGTTATCTCAAGATATCCAGTCATCTTCTCTTTTTTCCTCAGGATAATAAATGGCGGTTATACTGTAGTTGTGATATTAGTATTATGTGTAAGCTTGCTCACTTCTTGCATTTTTGGCCTGTTCAAGGCCAATAAGTATGTGACAGGATGAAACCATCTCCAAAAGCTCAAAACTATCCCGAGACAACACAACCACATTGTCATCCCGAGAAAAAAAATCTTTGATATGTTGAGATTATATGAACGTTTTAATAATCATTCCTTCCGTATGTCAAGCCTAAAATCTAAAAATTAGCAATTAGCAATTTATTGGTACATCCTCTAGTGACATTTCGAGCTCATGCGCTTCTTCAGACTTAGTTACACACATACACAGCTGATTCACCTGATGGTCACACGCTGATATCAGTGAAACATAAAGGCCACATAAGAAAAAGACATATATACATATAATACAAAAATATATATAAGATCCTCACAGCACATTGAGAATAACGCCAGATCTGCTCCATACCTCACAGGAATGTATGAGAGGGGAGATAAGAGCCTCAATGCACCAACCATCAAACAGGGGCTTCTCTTGCAGTGTTCTCTCAGAGCGTTTCCCTGAAACAGCGTTGCAGTTGCATGTTCATATTAAAACTGAGAGCTTTTCCTGCTTTTAACTCACTAATACAGGTGCTGTTATGAAAAGTATTGTTGCCATTATGAGGGTCTGAGTATCACCTTTGACGATAGTGGACCTTGGGTTTGATGTGACTGACTTCGTCTGCCTCCATCAGGAACCAAAGTGAGCATATCTGCATCCAACAACATGATTCTTCACTTTGCAGCTCTGTTTGTCTTTGCTGCTTATTGTCTAAAGGGTTAGGGTTAGGGTATCCATTTCCATTTTCAGAATTCTAACCGTAGAAAAAATATAAACAGTTATTCTACCCTGCAACCCTAATACTTTGATCATTCTCTGTCTGTCGGTCCCTCTCTGCCACCATTTGTCCATCTCTGTCTCATCTGTTTGTCTCCTCCTGATGCTTCATCAGCCACTGAGCGGTGATCATACGCAGCCAGCCACATGTATTCATTTCCCTGCATTCCAAATACGTCCACAAAGCCTCCCCCTCTTCCATAAAATAAACAGCCCGTCAACTATTTTCTCCCGACTGCTGCCTTAATAACTCGGAATACCATAATCAACCTCTACACAAACAGGGGCCTTAATGAGTTAGACAGATGGTGCTGCCAGTGTGTTTACCTGAGGACCGTGAATTTCCCTGTGATGGAGAGATGAAAGCAGGAAGAGTTTCTTGCAAGCTGACCTTCAAAGTTGATAGATGATGGGTGCTGTATTTAAAAGGACCATACAGGTGGTTTTGCACATGTTATCCAGTTAACTAGAGATTGTGCCAACCGTTTTCTATTGCCAGCCATTTTCCAAAGCATACATTTGTAGATTAATGCGCTTACCCCTCCCTAATCACTGTCGCTACACCTGTCAGGCTTGCATTCGTGCACGGCACATATGCACTTTACAGTGATGACAGTGGCAGATTCACCACTTGAAACTCTTAGTAATTGACGGAAGTGAAAAGGCAGACTCCTCCTTTAAAGATCGGGGACCGTCAACGGCTGAAATGACAACTGTCTCCACCAGATTTAATCAGCTCTAGCTAGCTAGCTAGCTAACTGAGCTAAGGATTGCTCCATGCGCTTGTTGAAAACACTCTCTCCGCCTGACTTTTATATCTTTCCGGCTGACTTGTTTTAAAACAAGAACCAGGTAAAAGGGTCAAATATGGACATGATGGCTACATACATGATATTGTGCTATCAGACTGAAGCTGAAGGTGCATGTCCCAGGCTAGTTAATCCTAGTGCATGATCAGCCTGTTATCTGGTTCTAACATAACCTTTTTGTCTGCTTCGGACAAGTAAGACAGAGGTCACACTAATGTCTTAGTGTTCATATTTTCAAACAGTACTTTTCACTTTCAAGAACGAGAGAAAAAACCTTTAGGATAAGGTCCACCTGATGTGTTGCCTGATGAGTTTAGCTGGGATTGCCGGAGTGTTCATTTCCCCAGATCCCTTTGAGAGCAGGACATTACGCTACCTTGAATTTAGATGTAGTGCTACATCTGTGGGGAAGTACTACACAGTGGAACCCCACAAAACATCGTTAACTAATGAAATGCTACTTGGTCTTGCCGGTTGAGGTTACTATTGTTTGAAACTTGCGTTAGAGCAGTTACTTGCACTGTTTGATCCATTCCTTACACTTTTGCTCTTGTGTTGTTAGTATGTGGAACCCGAACTCTAGAGTACCCATGTGTTCCCACTACTAAAACCCAGTCGGGAGGCATATTGTATGGCCAAGAAGCAAAGTCGAGGGAAAAAGAGTCTGCTCAGTTATAAAGTCTGAATGTTGGAGACAGAGCAGACTGAGGGAATAAAAAGATGAGAAATGAGATCATACTGGACAGCTTCGCTTCAGTGCCTTCTTGCTCCAGCCCTCCTACATGTGCCCTGTCTTTGTAATCGAATAGACATGCTAGATATTTCAAGTCAAAGAGAATGGAGTGTGTTCAGCTTTAGCTTCTATCTATTATTCATTAAAGTCAAATAATGCAGGACCTCATCCAACACTCAGGAGGCCTTCTGGGACAGCAGCTACATCCTTCATCCAAACCCCAAAGCAAATTCTAAACCAACTTTATAAAAGTTGTAAAACATAAACTGAAAGTGAATGCTAATTGTGTGTGTGTGTGTGGGGGGGCATAATAGAATACAATCAGGAAGGCTGTCACTCATTACAGAGAAGTGGTTTGATATTTGAGACCTGGTGGTTTTTAACAGAAAAAGATTTCAGAACGCCAAAATTCTGCGCGTTTCTCTCCTTCTGAAACTGATTACACATTTTGGTACAGAATCAAAAATTTGCTGTCTCTGAGACAAATCTTAAACTGTCATTTTATAATATTTGAGCCCATGTTATCTTCAAACTTCTACTATCCCAATTGCCAGAGTAAAATGTTGCCATTTTACTTTTCGTCGCCACAAAAACGGCTACAAATGTGCCGAAGACACGTTAAAAAACGCGTCATTCTCACTACCGATCGCGCCACCATCCATCCCTCCTCTTCTAAGTATGCTCACTTTCCAGAAACGTTGATATGATACGTATTATGTGTATTAAAATGTAGAGATTCAACATAACCGTGGTTTGCAGAAACGTACAATTTATTCTGGGAGTATAGGTGCGTTTCCTTCAAACTGTACATTAGTACAGGGATTAGTTTTTCCTACAATTATCTTGAGTAGTTTCATGATTTCTAGAAAGAGACAATACTGTTGAGTTTTTCAAAAGTATTTTCTTGGCACATTGCGCAACACAAGCCGAGGGCCACGTAGTCCCATTATATTCAAAAAAGGCAGACATCTCTACGGCCGATATCTCCAAAACTCTGCAACTCACACCAAAACAATCTAGATGGATAAACGGCACTACAGGTGAGAGGAGAAATATGTATTTTTAATTTTTGGGGGGGGAACTGTCCCGTTTAACGTTACACTTCAGCAACTCGTTATCTGAAATATTCGTACGCTTGCACCCGCGAAGAACGCAAGTCGACCATTGCGACTAAAAGTTTTCAGCAGTGAACAAACCGACGTTGTCTAGGAGAACTTCTTATTCTTCTTCCTACTACTACAGCAAGTAGGAAATTGGAAACCGGCTTGGGAGTGCCCTTGGAAGCCAACGGGGCCCAGTGCATTCTGGGTGTAGTAGGCTTTCTACCTTTTGAGCCAAAGGGCATACAAGAGTCATTTTTATCAGATTCCGCTGGTCTTTGAGCACCAATTTTGAATCTGTTTGCGTCGTTCGACTGCACAGACAGCCCAGTTTTATGACAATTCCAGTCTTGAAATTAAATGTCTCTTCAAGGCTTTTTCTGGCACCCCTGTGCGTCCCAAATGCTAAACGGTACCTTATGCGTCTGTATACAACACATAGGGGCATGACAAAACGTCGGTATTTGACGCCCTGGGAATGGCAACGGGCTGCAGTATCGAATGTATTAATAGATTTGTTCCCCCCCACTTTTACTTCTGCTCAGGAAGTTTTTCACGAGGTTACACTTTTCCAACTTCCCAGCTTCCTTTTAACACCCAAAGTGATTTTGATACTTTGCAGGTGTTTGGTGTGTGGCTGTCAACATTTCTGACAAAACGACTGGGACATTGGGCAACAGAGCTTTTAAGTGACAGGCGGCTGTGTACATGACGTGAACCCTCGCTGGGCAGATGAAGCTGACAGCCACGAGCTCGCAGGCCCCGGGAAAACAGAGTAGATTTTTAGCATTTTTAGAGCGTAAAATAAATATGAGATTCAGCTTTGATTCCTGTAGCTACAGTCAAGTTGCAAATTTAAAACTGGTGCATTTGAATCAAACAAATACATTTGTTATTGGGGTAATGGATTTCCATCACTAAATGATGCCGATTTTTAGCTGGTCATCCGTTCAGTTCCTCAGACATATTATAGTTCACTTTGGTGAAATTTTACACCATTTCTTCTTTTTCCTTCAAAGGCCGTCTTTAGATTTCCCCAAGTCCTCTTTCTCTCTCAGACTGCGGCTGTGAAATACTCTCACTGTATCTTCTTTTGCATGTAACAACTTCAGATCCTCGTCTGCATGAAACCACATTAAGCTATGATATGAGATATGAACTACTCAGGCGCAGGGAGATATGGTCAAAATGAATTCATGGATGAGAGAGACTCCCCCCCCCCCCAACTCCATCTTTTTGCCTTTATTTCCCTTGTGATTTTTCTTCATGAAAGCTGAGCAAAGCGATCGTTTCCATATTGACTGACAGAGAATGATATACAGATTGCTGCTTTAACCAGCAGCTTTCATGTGTGAGCGGGGAACAGGCTCTATGATAGTTTATGCATTTAATTCAGCAGACTAAAAGGATCCTGACAAATTCAAGAGATACCATGAGTGAAAGCATTTTCACAATGCCTTCGATATTGCCAATCTTCTGTATTTACCTCTGATGGAAAGGCGAATGCTTATGTTTGTGTAATGGCAAAATAAGTACGTATGTATGTGTCCCCTTGTACCGACGTGTGTGTGTGTGCATATTAAAGTGAGTTACTTGCTTCAGTGCTGCCATCTGTGCAGTGACATTTGAGGGAAACCGGCGCGCTGCACAATGATGATCTCTTTGATGAAGTCCCAGTTTTGTGTGTGTTTAAAACCAGAGAAGAGAAACGTCTCGACATCATGTCTTGTTTCTAGTATCAGTCGTAATTGATAAAACATTATGGACTTTGTAATGAATAGAAAAATAAAATGCTCTAATTATTTATATAGTTTATCTTTCTAAGACATTCAATAAGAAGTATTAACTGAAACAGAAACCCATGATCTGGAACGTGATTTTGACCATAACAAGATGAACTCCAGGTATAAAATACCATGCACACTAAAGTGCGCTAATGGACTTGATTATCAAACAGTGCTAGTGCTACAGCCGTGACCGTTTGTCTGTATCTCCCCAGTGTTTCCAGTTAGCGTTCCCTGCCCTGCGTCTCCTGTCTTTCCCCTCGTGCGTCGCCCTCGGTGTGGGCGTGGCCGCTCCTCCCGGCTCCCCCCACTGTTTTCACCCACCTGATGCTCACCTCCCAATCCCTCCGCTCAGCCCACACACCCGCCCCCACCTGCAGCCCGACCCGTGCAGTACATCCGAGACGGTTCACTTGAGAGTCATTTCCGGTATCTGCGTCACGTGGGTTTTCACCACTGCCCCGCCCCTTTAGGAGACTAGCTGCAGGTCCCGAGTCTCGTCCCTCCAATGGGAGGAGTGAACGTGAGCGCAGGTTATGACAGATTCTTTAGCCCCCATGGTCACCGAGGTCAATATCGGACCCACTTTTCGCAAGCCACATATCCTTTGAACATTCTGACTCGCAAACGGCGTTTGTCAGACAGACAGATCAGGAGAAAATTAAGTTTGATCGAGGCCTGTCTCCGTCTCGACCAGATCTGGCATCATCTGTTCCCTAACCGTCGGTCGGGTTTCACTGCAGTGCCGCCGACGTCGCATTCCAACTGGATAAACAGAAAGTCATACCATTGGCGCTGCCTGGGATGATGTATCTTTGAGTGTAGCTACTCCGGCTCTTCACCTCACTAATCGCCAGATTGTTTCCTGCCAGTCACGCTTCCCCTCCGCCACGCCATTACCTCCACTTCCTCCTGGCTTCCACCCTTTCCCCCGCATCATTCCCTTCCCATTAATAAACCCTTTACCTTCACACTCCCTCGTCTGGGTCCTGCGTTTGAGTCCAGCCAGTCCAGGAAACCGTAACAGCTACTTACCTGTTAACAGAAATGAACAAGTTACTTTCTTGAAGAAAGAGCTGCTGGAAAGGAGAAAGAAGGCCGAAGGCCATGGCAGACTGTAATTTATTTATTTTTTAAAGCTACACCAATTAATATGCTCGCATTAACATTGGATCATGTGACTATGTGCAATGTGAAAGGTCTTTGCTCGTAGCGACCAAAGCCCAGTGAATAATCACCTCACTCTTCAGGCTCTCAGCGCTACAAAACATTTTAGCATCTTTCCGCTCCTTGTGTTGCTTTTATGGCCCACAACTGTACGGTTTTGGTTCAGTCTCAGTGCTCTCGTCAACCTCATAACGGTGGAGACCAAAACTAAGCTAAAAGGTAACACATCCACCCTAACAAGGTGATAATATAATGACTGTCGTGTTTACAACTTGTTCGACTGCCCCCAAGTGGCCCAGGAAACGTATTAATGCAGCTTTACATCAGTTCACACCACTTTTTTTCCTGTTAGGTTTTTTTACAAATAATATATAGGCCTGCAGCAGGAAATGCTCCTATGATCACCATCAAGCATGAATCCAGAGCAGCGTTACAAACGAGGCTCTAATGGACTAGTCATGTTACAGTGTGCTTCCCTCACACGCTCTCTCCCCATCCATTACACGTTAGAGGAGAAACCCGCCGCTGTATCAATAGATTTGGATCAGGCCAGTCAGCAATCAACTTATTGATAATACAGTGGATTGTTGGACCTGATTAATGAGCTGCCCTTACACAGTGTGTCTTCAGTCCTAATTCACCACATACATTACGTAGATTAGTGATGCCAGTTTGGCCTTTAGCTGAGCTCTATTGACAGTCTGGACAATGGAGCTTTCACTGTCAAGCCACACTGTATCAATGCATCTGACTGAGAGCGGGGGCAGAAATCAAGTAATTGATAATACATTAGACTGCTGGATGATTCAGCTCCTTTCCCATCCATTACACGGAGCAGTCAGCGTGACAAGGCCCGAGTAGATTGTAAATACGAGCCGACGCCTTGGAGGAACTATTCCCGTCAGTCTCCTGGTATTTACAAGGAGGATGTGGGTGTAAAGACGAAATGTAACACCGCGAAACAATTCTTCAAGATAATGAGTGTCTGTGCACTTTAAAATACTAATTAGCTGTTGCTTTCAGCTTATTGAGAATGCATATTTCAGGCAAAAGTTCACTTGATTTGAGTTTTGGACATTTTTTTCCCAACCCAAAGTGGAGCATGAAATTCTTCAACTGAAAATGTAAAAATCACCCAAAGTGGACATACAAGATTTGCACTGGATATGCTCTATATGAGGTTAATTAAAGAGCTCCTTGTAACTGATAAACTGCCTTTATGTGTCTGAGAAAGCATTTATTCACAGTTTATAAAGCATTTGTGAAGGTTTTATAGGAGGGGAAAAAAGTATTTCCTTTATCTGCAAAAGAGAATGTGGGATTTTCCTTTCAGTTCAATAGACTGTTTTGTTCATTTTGTTTTGTTTTTGGAGGTCGCACCTGTAGCGGCCAATGAAAGTACTGCATCTTCAGGCACTTGCAGTACTAGCGATGGTTCTTAGTTTCAAGTTTTTGGTAAATACGGTAATTCGCTTTTCCGCACGTAGAGTTAGATGTGAAGACTGATACCACTCTCATATCTACAGCCAGCAGTCAGTTGGCTTAGCTTAGCACAAAGACTGGAAACAGGGGGTAACAGCTAGCTTGTCTCTACCCAAAGCAAACAAAATCAGTAATTCACATTCACAATCTCTGCCGGTTGCCTGGCAACTGCATCCCAGCCAAGAAACAGTCCGGCACATAACTCCCCGTATAACGGCATACAGTGATTTTTACACTTCATTTGTACAGATTAAACAAACGAGATTTAACGTTTTTCGGAGAAATTACAGCCAGGAAATATTCGTACGCACATTTTCTCTCTTTTACTGAACTAAGACCAGCTTAATTGCCTTGTTAACTCATTGTAAAACACACTTCATTCAAACCCGACAGAAACAAAATAAAAGTCACCAAAACCCCTTTGGTTAGGCTTTCCACTGCCCCAACAATCACCAAGTCTGGTGTCGTCGAAATAAATCCTTAATCCACCGCGTTTGATGGGAAAAATATTCTGGCTCTACACGGTGTCGCTGCCGCTCTGATACCCGACCTCCCTCTCGCTCCTCTCCCCGCGTGACGCCTCTCCTGTCCCCGCCTCGTCTTCGGCGGCTCCCGGAGTCAGAGTCCTGGGCGCTGGAAATCACCTCGGTGCCGTGTTGCCCGTCGCCAAACCGGCCCGGCTGCGTTCACTAGGAGGCTGCTGAGCCCGGTACCCTTTTCCCGTTCGGGTTCTGGTTCCCATTTCGGCGCCCGCCAGCCGAAAACCTCCTCCAGGCGGTCCAATGCTCCTGTGCTAGGACCGCAAGTTAGCTGCACAGCTAACTAGCTAACGACAGGACCGGATATGTGATACGCTGCCCCCGATCTTTTTGGAGTATAGTCTCAATTCTTACACATTGCACCATTAGGCATAATAAACCACAGAGGCTGTATTTTCCTGGTGAAGACAGATACTATGGCCCAAATATGTTTCTCTTGTAGGACTTCCAAAAAACTGTGCAGGACTGACAAATGATGAGACTTCTAACCGAGACATGAATGAACAATGTGGCGCTGCTCGAAATGACAGTGGGGGGGGCAGCCATAGAAAGCACTTGACTGCCAACAGCTGTACCCAAAAATGCAAAAAGAAACATTTGATGGAGGCGGCGAGAGTGACAGATCTGCCGAAAAATAGGAAGGCAGATTTGAACTTACTGTGCTCTCTCATATGGACTTTAATCACTAATACATTTAGCAAAATCAGTCAACAAACTGTGTTTATATCCCAGTCTAATGTAGTGTACTGTTTTCTAAATCGTTTTTGTCTGTGTCGTGTACATGCGGCTGCTCCCATGGGTGTTTGTTCCAGTTTTCTGAACATTTTGTTTGGGCACAAATGGTTGAGTTTGCCCCGTACAACCTGTGTTTTTGTTCCAGTGCATGTTAGTTGTACATGAGCATTTTATACTGCACGCGTGTGTTTTTGTCACGCAGTGTGTAATCTGGCTAGGGCCTGCAGGAGTGCAGGTACTGCCGCCGACTGCACGGTCGCGGTTGTGCGTGTGTGTTTTCCTGGTGTGTAACCTGGCCGGATTCGGTGTTGTGATAAAGGGCCAGCTGCCACCTCAGCTCTGCCATATGGAGCCAGACCAAGGGCTGCTCCTGGACGGAGAGATTAGAGAATAAATGACTGATAACTGGGAGCCTAAGGGGCTCTGAGAGCAGAGAGACAAATCGCAACCTACAGCCACTAAAGAGAAATAAGTAAAAGTGGAGAGGTAATTGACAGGCAGCGATTGGGTCGGCGTTGCATCAGCAAAACTGCATTGAGAGTATATAATTATGCATTGATATGGAGGCTGTAATAAGCTTGTCTCCAGAGTCCTGGATTTATGCAAATGCTTATTTGATACATTTAAAACTGCAACATGTAGAACAGTCAAAGCAACAGCTTCTAATTAATTTTGATAGCATAATACACTGGCTGTAAAAAAAATTAAATAAAAATAAAAAGTGGACCAGATCGCCAAGAAAATGGGTTCACTCTGTGTGTTTATGGGTCCCTGAATGCCGACTGTGCAGGGTGAACATCCAAGATAGTCTCACACTAAATCGACAGTTTGGAGCTGTTTCAAATGGCTGAGGTAAATCATTGGTGAAGACAAATGCAACCAGCGCCTGTTACGATCTATAGGAAAGCAGAAAAAGGAACCTTTGATGTTAGAAAGAGTAACTGATGCCAGCGCTGATGTTCACGGGCTTAGCTACCTGTCGGTGTGCTTACACATTTAAACTGCGCGGCTTTGCAGGGCCTGCAGCTACCAACTTTGCTGGTTGGCCACCAGCAGCCTGGTAGGCCTGCAAGATGTTCAGGCTATAGACGTAACAATTACTTCCTAGGCTGCTGGCACACACCCAAATGACAGCTAATTGTTTTTAAACTTACAACTATGACAATGGTTAGACTAAATATAGATTAAAGGTGGGGTATGCGATTCTGGAGATACCCAATACCATGACAGCTACCATTAATGTAACTAATGTCAGCTAGGTTAGCCAGCACAGCGGCTCCAGGCAGCGATACTCACAACTCTCCTGCTGCTGTAGCTAACATCACCACAGACCAGAAAGTGTGCTGAATGTCCGCGGGCAAGTCAGTTAACGTTAACCTTGCCATTTACACTGGACGGTCTCTTCATTAAGGGGGTTAGAGGGAGAAACACCGGCAAGCTTTGGGACGCCCTCGCCTTCCTGTGACGGAAACGGGAACCCTCGTCAGCACGGCGTCCAGTCCACATCTTTCCGATCCCGTAGTTAAATCCAAACGATGACCGTTGCACACAGCATTTGACAAAGACGTGGCTTGTGGGCAGTGACACGGCACACTCGTTACGATCATGCCATGAGCTTGTGAAAGGTAAGAAAGGATTCACTGAACAAATAAAAAAACTCACCCCCACGTTTCTTTGGCCACATTTTTCCCTTTTCTTCAACAGGTTTTCGTTTGCCATTCCTAATCTGATTAGGTCCTTGTTTGTCCCCCCCCCCCACAGTCCCTGAAACTGCAAAACACAGGCAGTCACATGAAATAATTAAGTTCTAGTCTTCTGTTATTCTTGCAAACTGCATCTGGAACAACAACACCACACTTCTCTTGTGAAAAACTAGTAGTCTCATGTGCAGTTTTTTTGTCATATGACACGTCAGCGTGATGTTCTTTATAGAGCTTCTTCTGCCCGGATTGTGCTCCCAGATCAAAAGCACATTTCCCATCACAAAGTCACTAAAACAAAAATGGATGAATCTCACACAGATGCTATTTTGTTATTGCAGTTTTGGAACATTTTGTTCATTTTTTTTTAGCTCTTAGTGCAGTGTGTTAGTGACAGTTTTGTCTCTGTTGCCATTTTTGGTTGCTGCAACTCATTGTTCAATGCGTATTCCTTTCACTTACATTTGGCTCATATTGCAGTTACTCGTCTTATTGATACGGTGTGGCTTTTGAATTGCTGTCTTTTATTCATAGTTTTTTTTGTGGACCGCAGGAAGACTAGTGACCACTTTGTGGAAGCCAACGGGGATCCAAATAAAGAAAAATAAAAATAAAAATCAAATCAACGGTGTAGGCTACCGTTTTCTCGGGTACACAACGGCGTGTTCGTTCCAAAACACAATGCAACCTCCAATTCTGTTTTGCCTGCACGAAAAGGGTCTATCAAATGCCTGTTTGAAGTAAGGCAACTTATTACTCCTTTGAAAATAACCACGCATGGCACTCACATTTGTAGGAATGTCGCAGTTCCTCCATACTGGATACAAAAGAGGCGCTGCGCTTGAGAGGAGTGTGGTTTGTAAGCCTGCATCGATGCAGAGTCGGCGTTGGAGGGCTTTATAACCCACTGCCACTTAAGGCTTATTGGTGTGGAACAACACTTAATGTAGCGGACCCGCCACGCCAATGCACAAATGGAGAGGGTGTAGGGGGATTGGAATTGGGCCTCCCTCCTTCCCCCATCACCTGGCTGCCCCGCCCATCTTCACACCTGTTCCCACTTCCCTCATCTCCTCTGCAGTTGCCTGGGCCCACCTCCTCACCTGCATCCCATTCCCTCGTCAGTCCCTCACTGCATATGCCGGTCCACTTCTATTGTTCCCTTGTCAGTTCATCCAAGTAGCAATGTTGCTTTCTTGCCTCCTGTTTTTGCGTTTGAGCTTCTGTCACCTGAACCTTAACCAGGACCTGAACCTTCCGGCCTGCCGGCCCACCTGTATCGAGACCCCTCTGCCTGTCTGCCTACGTACCTGTACCTTCTGCCTGCCTGCTCACCAGTACCTGCCTATAAGCCTTTGTTCATCAATAAATCACTGAAATCATCCTGTCTGCACTGGAGTCCTTCCCATGGTGCCGCTCTCCTTCAGCCCTTCTTCTTTCATGCTTTCATCCTGCATTTTCCCAACAGATATAAACTGGTATAGATAGGTCATTCGTGCCCTGCTGATGGGGACAAGAATAATGAACATGGTTGTTTCTATGGATACTGTTCACTGCTATAACTGCATATTTTTAGCCCCATACAGGTCTCTGTGGTATTTCTTGACATTGGCTGACTGTAAAAATGATGAGCAGCCAGCCACAGTGATATTAGTGTGTATATACTAGCTTCATCTTGGTTAGCCACTTGAATATCTCCCATATGTGCTGTACATTGAGCAAGAAGGTGCAGGGATGTGGATGGCGCACAAACATCCTTCACAAAGGTCCCTGTGTGTTTATTTCTTTTAATTGTGTGGTTCATGTAGAAGGAGAAAGTCACTGGACTGCCATGTACTGTTCTATCCATTTTTATTCCATCGATTTACCTCTCATCAGTACTTCAGGGCACTTTTTCGTTGAAGGTCACAGCCCATGTTTACAACTTTCAGCATCCCAAATGGGCTTATTTTCTGTTGCAATTATAAAACGAGGTCCTGAACATAATGATGCTGTTGGAGACTCAAGGAGACTGGTTTGTCTTTGTTACCAACAGTGTGCTGTGTTACAAAAAAGCCTGCGTCCTCATTTTGGTAAAAGCTTTATTCGAAGGTCCGTCTGCTAGCTGTCTTCCAGTAAACCCGTGCATGACAACACTTAGCCATCCCTTGCTTATAATCCAAGGCTTAGTGTTTGCTAATGTGGAACGCAGCTGACAGGAAACAAACCTGGACCCAAGGAGTGTCTTGGCAACAGAGTTTCAATAATTGGAAAAAAAAGCGTTTGTACATTACAGTTAAACAAGTGTACTCTAAGAGCATACTAATGTTTCCCAGCTCTGTAGTCTCCAAATAAGTTGTAGTGCATCTGAAAGAAGACCAGTCTCGACTTTCCCAATCCCCTCTGAGGGTTAAGCCAAAGTTCAGCTGTAGTTCTGCAGGCTTGCAGGAAAAACTTGGGACTTTGGCAGGGCAAAGGCTAAATCTGTCCAAGAATGTATTATTCATTACATTTTTTTTTTTTTCTGGAGCCAGGGTACTGGCCTGTAAATGTTACACGGTTCTGTTTTTCAAGTTTCATGTTTGCGTTGGCCTTCAAGCTACAGATTCGCTGGCAGTCAACAAGTACTTGGCCGAGCTGCGGTGGTTTAGAGCCAAGCAAAAGATTTGTTTGTCTGAGACAAAAAACATTATTCTTGTTTTATTGTTTCATTTTGCAATATAGCAAGGGCTGCACATTACGCCAGAAAGCATTACTTTAATTGGACCATCATAGAGAGATGTATGAGTGGGCGTGTATGTCTGTTGGTCATTGCTTTAATGGAATGGACACATCTTTTCAGAGTCACTAGATTGCAGGATTTAAGTGGCTGCTGTTTCCTGGCTGATGTTAGCTGCCATGTAAAAGGGTTCATTTAACTGATGGACACAAAAGCAATGTACTGCTGAGCATTCAGTTTCCTACTTTCCTCCTGCGCTTCACCTGTGATTGGTGGATCCCCAATTACCTGCCAGCATGAGCCTGCTTCAGAGAGTTTTACATAACTGAAACTGAGAGTTTGCACTTTGACTCTCTGTCGTCGTTGCTAAGTCAGTTGTGTTGCGATAATGTGCCTGGTGCTACACAGGGCTCGTGTGGGTCTTGCAGTTGGTTTCAAGTGTTTACATGTTTTAGGTCCAACAATAAAAAAGGCACATTTTTCCAACAAAAATACTCTTGAATATGCAAAAAAACAAAAAGGCAACACGTACTGTAGACCACACTTCAGTGAAGTGTTTCCAGCGATTGCAATTACTGATGATTGCAAACACATAATGGAACCTTTTTATGCTTTTGAGAAAAATAAGCTGACCTAAAGGAAAAGTTCAGATTTTTCCAAATCTTGAAAAAGAAAAAAAATCCCGATTAGTCCAAATCAGACTGCTGAATCCTCACATTATCTTTGGCCAACATGTAGAATACAGTCTTGCGGGGAAACAGGGCTGGGGATTTTGGTGGATTTTGTACCCCATTTCTTACAGCGGAGTCGCTCTGGGAAGGGATCTCTTTACAGCCAGTGGGAAGAGGAGAAGTTATTACAGCGACCAATAACACGTTCAATGTACATGTGGCAGGAAAGCATTGTTTTATGATAGTGGGAAAAATCTGAATTCAGCCTTTATTTTATAATAGCCGAAACAATAGAATTACGGGAGGTTTAAAATCACTTTTTAAACAATGTCAGCGTGAGAAACTGTTGTTGAACAGACCTTGAAAAAACCCCCAAGAAGAGCCAACCTGGGGTTAGACCTAAAATAATGCAATCATATTTAGTATGTGTCTGAGTAGTCGTAGGTACTCATCTTTTCCAGTTCTCTGTGACGTGCTCATCTCTGATTATGCTGTTTGTCCAGTTTATGACTTTGACAACACTCATGACACAAAACAGTAAGTCAGTGGTCCCTAACCCTGAGTGGTGATGAGATTATAAATAACATAGAAAAAAAGGAAAAACCTACCTCTGTAATACAAATTAGGACTGCTTTTGATGTTTCTCCTATCTTCAACAGCTGCGGTTACGTGGACAATATTTCCTCAAGCCGATTTAAAATCATTCATTAGGAGGTCCCAACTTCACTGTTTACATGCACACTAAATAAGGCGATTCGATAAGACGTGCGTTTACATGCCCCAGAGCATCATTTGACATGCGCAAAGTGGTTCCGCCCGCTGTGAAGCATCTCATCTGCCGAAAATATAACAGAAGAAGAAACGGTTCCGTCCGTTATTTTCAACACGGACCCACATCGCGTCCTGGGGACAATGTTTGCGTTTCTGCTGTTCTTTCGAATCTCGCAGCAATCTCAGCAGCACATAACTCGTCCAACATACAAGTTGTATCAGCCACCAATCGGTTTTGCTTTGCTGCCGCCATGTTTCTCTGCCTCCTGGAGACTTGTTCGCGTCACCTAATGTTACCCCCACGTTGGGCAAACATGCACAGAAAGAAAATGTTTTTTCCAACCAGAAAGAAACGATCAGATCAAGGTTTGCACCAACCCTCTCAGCTCGAATGAAAGTTCCTCCAGATGGGGCCAGATTGGGCCAGTCTCCTCCGATTTGAGATACATGAGGCATTTTTATTCTGACTGGGCCATTATTATGGTTATTAGTGGAATATTAGGGTCCGTGTGAACGATATTGGATAGTTTGACCTTTTCGAGGCTCTAAAGAGTTTTCAAATGAAAGGCACATCGCTCTTTGATTGAACTGCACGCAACTCACAGATTCGCAAACGCAGACTCGGGGTCATGAGAAGAAACTGCTTCGCATTCAAGAGTCCGAAGCCGAAAAGGTTGCAAGGGGCTCGTTGCACCAAATATAGCAAAATGCACGCTGCGATTTGGAACGCGACGTGATTTTCCTTTCGCTCGTTGCAAAAACAGTTCACAAATGAAAACTAACTCCATACGCCCGACCCAATGCACGAGTATGCAGACAGCCATGGGCAATTATTTGTGAGTCTGGGTGTTAAAAGTGTGTTCCCATCGTATATTTTTACAGTCTTGAGACCTGTGCTGCAAAAATACAGTTACAACAGCTTGGGTTTGAGTTTTGCTCCAGTCAGCTGTTGACTGTTCTTGGACTGCCTGGAAGTGTTCTGTTTGAAATAAACAATTGATTAAATTCAACCACCAAACAGATGTAGGTCCTTGGGAAAGGTACTCAATTAATTTTAACATTACAGCACATTATTATGGACCCACCGGGTGACCTTAATTCCACAGTCATTTCCATTTGCAATTCAGAGATAAAGCTCCATGCCTTTGCACAGAGAAGATACAGGACGACCTTCATTACTCAGCAAAAACCCAGTCAGAAACCACCAAATAACCTTCCTTCCTACAATAAAACCCACCTGAGCTCGGCTGATGGAACTCAGTTCTTTTAAAGCGGCGCGTGGCTCAGTTCTGGCCCCGGCAGAATGACCTTCACTTCCCATTGAAACTCTGCGGCCCTGCGGAGAGAAACCCGCCACTTTTGGGAAAGAACAACAAACCAACCTGAGCAAAACTGAACCAAAGTCCTTCCCTCACGGGGTGTAACCTCTTCCCAAAATGTCGTGCGTGCATCTTTCATGCCGCGTTACACCCAACAGCATGTGGCAGAGGTTAGCTCCGCTGCCTCCATACAAGGACTGCAGGTGGCGAATATGCATGGGTGTGCGCCACAGTGAGCATGCATACACGTGTGCGTCTTTTTAATGGGACATTTGAACATATTTGGTTCAGATTCGACACTTCGTTCAAACACAGGTTTTTTTTCTGCTGACGCTGTGGTTAGTTTGAGCTGGTGTTTGCCTCTGCTGCTGGTATGATGGTGCC
>WNGW01000031.1:1972209-2014781 GCA_011952105.1 Coreoperca whiteheadi
CTCTGTTACCAAGAAAGGTTCCCCAGATTCCCCCGTCCGCGAATTTATTCCGGAGCGGGACGTGGCAATAATTCGTGGCCAGGTGGCTGTCAGATTTGCTGTGAGTGTGTACTCACGTCGGACAGGCAGTCGCGCAGTCCTGCTCCTCAGAGGGTAAACCCGGACAGTCCCGGAGTCTGTCACTGTTTACGACAAATATTGGCTTACGAAGCACAGACTCGTCCTGCTGAAGGCTGCCTTAGAGAAAGCAGCACTTTGTACACAAACATATACCCAACGTGTTTTATTATATACAGCGGAGTTTACATATTTGATACAATATATATATAGTATCAAATATAGACAATAATATATTGTATGTAATATAAAATCCTGATTAACTGCATAATGATAAAACAAACCAATGTATGCAAGACAAAAAATACTAAAGAACACTGTGTCATGTAATTTGTAGAAATTTGGTTCTTGTTCCAAGGCGTCACCATGGCCAGTAAATCATCAATTATTTTTTTAAATATTTATTTGATTTAAGAACGTTGCTATCTGTAATACTGGCCAGTTTAAAATCTAACAACTCATCACCATATGTCTTGTTAAATCCGCAAAGTAATTAATAAATAAAGCTTTATTTCTCATCAGTTAAAGGCACACACTAACGTGATGTCGAGTTCACGTTAATATTAGTACATTATACATATATAAGTGTATACCTGCAGGTGCCAATTAAAACAAATGTATTGCACATGCTCTCCTGGTTGCTTTCACATAAGGCACACAATACACACCACAACTTGACAAAATAATGATAAACACGTACTTATTCCTACCATATGTAAGAACTTACCGCACAGCCACGAAACAATATCAAGTTTGCTTTTGCAAGATATTTTGGCTTTGGCAATGCAGCATGGGCACAGAGTACAGTAACAAGTTGGACTTTTATTAGGAAGCAGGGTGCCCTACAACTTTGAAACCTTGATTTATCATTTAATTGATTGATGTTGAATGGAAATGCCTTGACCAAAATTCCCTGGGGTGGATACTTGCCAACATGGGAGCTTCGAGTCTCCCTTCTCACGACACAGTGAAAGAAAGATTGTGGATTCTTCTTCAGTCAGAGGGTGTCTGATAAACAAGCCTGTAATCTTTCCAACAACTCTTTCTGATCGGCTTCAGCACCCGCGGCTCAGCCCGTTTACCTGCCTTGCTTTGTATTTTGCATGAAATGATTCCCATCATGTGGAAACAATCAGATGGACACATTAGGACATTTAGTATATTTTTAACAGTATAGCTTGTGTTTTAAGTTTTAATAATGTGACTTGAATTATTTTTTTTCGACAACCATGTTGAATGCAAACAAGGCCGCTGTTGTCAAACAGCTGAGGATCTTCAATATTACTATATTATATTTTCCTGCATGCACCTTTCTGTACATTACTGGCAACTGTTTTCAATGCACTATATACATTTTTATACATTTTTGTGGAAGCCATTTGTTTAATTTCATTTCTATGAAAATCAACTTGCAAGGCGTGAAACTTGCTGAGCTCTCCTTGACGATGCATTCAAGGACACTTTTATATACATTTAATATTTGGGATTTAGCTTCAGAAAAGCTGGTCACAGCTGAGTCTTTAGTCTCCCATGCACGGAGTGCCATTAAAAGTGAACAAAATTGGTAAATAAAAACTATAAAAAAAATTAATTAGACCGAAAGCAAGACTGTTGCATCAGAGAGGCGAAGAAGTTAGCTGAAAGATTTGCGTGGAGTCACATTTCACAAAAAACAACTATTAAGTGGTTTGTTGAAAAAAATTACTTTTTTAATTTGCTCCTTTTTGAGCAAACAATTTAGTTACAAGGTTGAAATGTGATCATAAAAAAAAGTCCGCAGCCATCACAGTTGAGTTCTGTAAAAGTGTCGCGAAAGACAGCAATAAAGTGTTGAGTTAAATACCCCAACAAATTTCAAGCAAGCTATGATTTTACTGTGCAGGCACATGGCATTGATTGACAGGGGAAGTTTTTCCCCCAACTGAAAAAGTATGAAATATCAGCTTTGAAATGTTTCTTTTCTTTCACAAAGTTTTGAGTTTTCCTGAATTGAGCTAAAGCAAGTTCCATGAAAAGAACAAGATCTTCTGCATAATGAAAACCCTGCGACGTTCCGAGACTCTCTGGGGTTTAAGTCTGGCACAGAGATGCTAATTGGTCCCTGTCTTTCTCTTCCTCTCGCCCCACGTTAGTGTGCGTGGGATGATGAGTGCTCCGTCACCACGGATTTGGAGGAAGCCAAACCTCGTGATGAAGCTGCTTTCAGGGAGAGAGACAGGCAGACAGTTCATGTGGGGGAGGGACGCGAAAAGAGCCGAATTGGCAGAGATGTGAGCCGCGATAGCGGGGCGGGACTCTGACCGCGTGAGTGCAGGTGCTAAATGTGATTTTTTTTGTAGGTGAGTAAAGATTTTTGTAAAGCATCAGAGACACATTACAGGCAACACTTTGAAAGTGAAACTGATGCTGCCTATGTAAGTGACCCTTTACTTTGACAGATACCCTTAACTTGTAATGTCCTGTGTGTATCCCTGGTTATTTTGGGATACAGTTCATATTTATTTTTCTTAAATCTGCTTCTACTTCGGTTGGTGATTTACTACATTTCTCAGGATTCCTTTTGATCAAACGTCAAGGAATTAGCTTATTGTCTGCACCACATGGCACCGCTATTCACATACCTTTGTGTCCTTTTGGTTATTCATGGTTGGGGCTTCCCACTTTGTGACAAACGTTCCGGGAAGATCCCTTTCTGTTTCAGCGTGATAGCGTCCCCTTTGGGATGAAGTGATGATCCAGGCCTTATCGCCCAGCATCGGTGGCCCACCTCGGCAAATGCTCCACGTTTGCATTCTTTTCAATCAATTATGTCAGACATATCAAATGCCAAAAAAACACCCATTTAAATATGAGCAGAAAAAGTTTGTTCCCCCTTCGGAAATAACACTCGTAAATTTAGAAGGGTAGGGCCACATATCTAAATATTACAGCATGCAGATTGTACTGAATCAGCACTAGATAAATGAAATGCTTGGACAATGGCTATACAAGAAGCCACTGATGAGACAGATTGGAGTGATGCTTTCTTTAAAGCAGAAAAACATATACTAAATGCAAGGTGTAGATTACTATACTGAGAATGTACATAACTGCATCATATGTCTGCTAATATTCCAAATGGTTGTACTAAATGTTTGGACGAGAAAGTTACTCTATTTCACTGTCAATGGGAATGTCCAAAGCTCCAAAACTTCAGGAAGGATGTTAAAACAATGTGTGTTTAATACCAAGGACCCTTTAAATGGCAAACTCTGCGTGACTGGAGTTAATCTAAAGGACTTTATTCAAACATCAAAATAGACTCAACTCCTGGACTTTGGACTTCTTCAAGCCAGGAGAGCTATTGCATTATGTAGGAAGAGTATGGACGCTCCATCGCTGGGAATGTTGTTGAGGGAGCTTTGGGAAGAGTAACTTACATTGCTAAGGGCGAGCGGAAAGACTTTGTTCAGCTGAACCACCCATGAAAATCAAGAAATATGCGAAATATTTAGTTCTATTTGTATTCTAACCGATATTGTGTAAGTATTCTAAAGCTAACGTAGCAGAAAGAATTGCATAGAAATTGCTTACTGTGCTTCTACAATGGATTTTTAGTCCTCGGCCCTCATCCCGATAAAAACATCATGCATTGTTATAAACAGGACAATGTAGTAGCTTTTACTTCAGCAGTGGCCTTACGTAAGGAAAGTGCCACAAAATCCTTGGATGGATTACACAAACAGCCTTCGGGCACAGATGTCTCAAAGTCCCCTTTCCTACCAAGCTGCCCCCATAAAGAGTTGAAGGGCCCATATTGCATGGTGACTTTAGAAAGCACAAGGCTTAAACATCCTGAGGATAGTGGCTCACTTTGACGGTTTCACGATGCTTCTCCTTGTCGCGACATTTTGGACATGAATGTGTAAGGCTATTCCTTCAGTTTTATCTGAAGGGCCTGTGACTGAGCCTTTAGTATTAGAGGCCTAGGCTCCGGGGCCCCTGGACAAATCTGTAAAGCATTCAATCCAGTCTGTACTTTTTACTCCCCAGTAAAGCAAAAACCTCCAAACATAGGAGCTCCAATCACACTTAATGTACTGTATGCGCAGGTCGTGTGCCATCGCCGAGGACCTTCCAGCTGCATCTTTCTGAAAAAGAGTCAAAGACGTTCTGCACTTGGACTGTAGCGGGGTTTGAGGTCGTGGCTGCAGCTGACCGGATTAAAGAACATCTGCATGTTGTTCACTGGATTGATGGTAGAGAGCGCAGCGAGTCCCCAGGCAACTGACAGTTTGTTTCGGCAGCATAAGGCAAATCCAATCAGTTTCCACGCCTCGGCGGACAAGAGATTCTGTAAAAACCAGCTGCTTCCTATTGTACACATCACATGACGACGTGTTGATTTAACTTTCTTTCATCTTTTACATATTGCAATCAAAGTGGTTTCCTAGAGCCTAATGACACGCAGATGGCAAACTCGGTGGATAATATAGATGAAAAAGCAACAAAATTAGCTTCCATCTCGCAAGTTATTGATTCCGTACAATTTAAAACAGGGACCATTTGTCATGAAAAGGGCTTTAATCTCAGCAAATTCCGCACATGTGAAATGATGGTGTTGATTTATCTGCTGTGAGTTATTACATTCGCCACGCGTAAGCAAGTTATGGAAACGGTCCCCTCAGCCGTGCAGACTCTGGAGTTCCATTTGTTTCCTGGATGCAGCTCTGAAGCAAGCCTACGTCTTCACAATAAAGCCATTTCCACTCCCTCCCCCCTCCGTTATCTGCTTTGCGGTTATCTTGCTCGTCACGCGTTTTTTTGGTCCTGCTGCTTGTTACTGTCCTGGGTGACTGCACACGGGTGCGGACGCTCCTGCCTCCTCAAGCCCTTCGTGCTCTTCAAGGCTCTGATGTAACATTCGGGCCTGCTCGTCTCCTTTCACCACAGCGAATCGAAAGACCACGATCCGTAACACTGCCGCCACTTGAAAACTGCATTAAAAGGATTTTTCAGGAGGGTAATATTAATACTATCAGTGACTCCCAATGTGTCTTAAACACTTTTTTTTAAAGAGTCCAGTGGTCGTAAAAGTCACCTTCAGTGCTTTCCCTCAATGGTAGACATGGAAGGACTTAGCCGATGAATACTGCAGCCGCGTTGTCCCTGATACCCTTGCATCACCGAAACATTAAATCAGCACGTTGAGCTAATTCTTTCATTTCGTATCCAATGCGTTGGAGTACAGAGTCAAACCAATGAAATATGTTACTATCCAGACTGCAGACTGTAGTCTCCCTTCAATGTGGCATGGTTTTGAAATTTTCAGCACAGAGATTACTACACGTGGAAAAAAGTACAACTGAAGCAGTTGGACAGAAATGCACTATTATCAGGCCAAACACGGGCTGTTATTCTTAGTTCCTGAAAAGCTGACAGTTTGGAGATTAAAGGACTACACCGGCCAGCTGTAGTATCCATTTAGTCTGCTTCCAGACCTCTGGATCCGCCATCTCAACGCTTCAAATAAACGGGACAGCCTGCTTGTGTCACACATTATCCATGTGCTCACATTATGCACGTGGCCATACATAGAGCATATTCCCATACATAGATCAGAGCTTTTTAGGCAGGATTAAGCGTGTCGGCATCATCTTCCTGGGCCAGAACCAGAACAATATGCAATGGTGACGGCGACGTAAAAATGGCTACGATAGTGAAGAAGGTGGTTCTGTACATTTCTGGGATAATGATAGCAATCCCTCTGAAGACAGTGTCAGACTAAACAATGACGTGAAAACTTCATGATGTTAGTATCAATTGAATGCGTATCTGATCTTTCCTCTAGCCAGCACGCTACTAAATGTTTAACTTTAAACATTCAGATTTTATCTTGAAGCAAACTTGTAGCACTGCTGGCTTTGAACACTCCAACAGTGTGGCTTATATCTGCAAAGAGCAGGCAAACGCACCACCAAATTCAGCTGTTGTCTGCGGTAATACAGTTTAGCCCACTGGTTAATCTCAACAGTTATTTGTTAGCCTGATGAGCCAGACCAAATTATTCAAAAGGGTAGCTTGTTAGCAGCAGCCTTGTTTTTAGTATACCTCCAGCACATTTCCAAGTAAACTTAATCCAGCACAAGGGTCATATCTTAATCTACAGAGGTACAGAAAGTCTTTTAATTAAAGTTCCAATGTGACAAATTAGGCTTTCAGAGGAAATGAGAGGTAATTTGTTGGGAGGTCAATGTTAATGTTGCATCCTCCCTGGTCCTTTTATTTTTTTTTACCTCGCCTCTTTATTAACTTATTCAAATTGTGGTTTAATGACACCTCTCATGACTTCCAAATGCATTGTGAGACGCAGGTGCTAATCAGATAATAAATTGTAATGTGAACCACTTAATATGGTGATATATTCCCCAAATGCCCTGGGATAATAGATTGAGCCCTTGTGTGTTCTTGCCAAGGATCGCTTGAAAAGTCGCATTCATTTCCAGCAATACATTTGGCTCATAACTTTGGTAACGACCTCGCTCCCTGTCTTTGTCTTGCAAGGGTCAGTGATCTCAGTCTTGTCTCTGATAATATTGTACCAGCTCAGGAATCACGGGATCAGCATAATGCTAATCATGCGTCCAGATGCCATAATGTTGATCTAAACTTCTCGGGGGCAGAAAAACAGGGATGCATTGACATTACGTAAAAGCAACTGGAATCAGGTCATTAGGTGTTATTTACTGATATATTAATACATACTGTATGTATGTATGTATATATACATTCATATACATAACTTGTCATCTTCTCTCCCCCGTAGTTTTGTGCTTTCTCGTCCCTCTCTTCTCTCTTGCTTTCACTTTCAGCAGGTATTTCCTTACATATGAGAACATTCACAAACCGAAGGCGCAGCTTCGGGAGCATTTTTTGGTGTTCAGTATCTTGCTCAGGGATACTTTGGCGCATGGCTGAGGGATTGAACCGCTGACCTTCTGATTGGCAGGCAACCGTTCTGCCACCAAGCCACAGCCTCCCCTCTTCCTGGGGTTTCTTTCTTTTTTTTTTCCCTGTTACAAGGGTTGTTGTTTGGGTAGTTTTTCCCAAAATCAGGCAGTTCATTTAGACGGTCCATTGCCTGACGATGTAATGAGTCTGCAGCTATCACTCACTACTGGCTGGCTACTCAAGTCAGGAATGGAGGAGCACTCAGTGTTACCAAATACAATTAAGAAATACGTGCGCGCAAGTTATTTACTTATTTTTCCCATGATTACACCTGCCAGGCTCTACAATTGCCCCCAGTGAGGATTTTTGGACTTTTCCAACCAGACCTTGGCATCTGAGCCAAACACTTTATTCCAAACGCTGTGTTAGGCTCTCGCCAGCCCTGCCAGACACTCAAGTTTCATGAGACTTGTATCCATCTGCCGGTGCAGGAGATGGAGGAAACAGGACACATACTTTTGTCCTTTCCTCTTGAAGAAATGCTGTGTTGGGATACGAGTGAAATTGTTGACAGTCCATGCAACACAATGTCCTCCGTGATGGTTAAACTACAAATCGCACAACTGTGCACTGTGACCGAGGCAACAGAGGATTCATGTCATCGGTTCATCCTGCATCCCACTTTTATCAAAAGGAGATTATGGAAATCTCCTTCAAGCATGCAGCCATTTAACCCACAAATACCTTACATGAAGAGATACTTAGAGATGTCACGTGACAGTCAGCCATGACATACATTTTCAATTATGACATTCCACATCAAATATCATGCTGTATAACATATTGTATGTTGCGATGATAATGTGCCTTATGCCATAAGTGAAACAGCAAAGTAAATAGGAAGCATATCTTAAAAACAAGGCCAGATTGATGCCAACAACAACAAAAAATTGATGTAGAGTGTGTACAAACACTATTTTAAACATCACAGCACTATTTCCTTGATGAAATCATGTTTACTGTGACATTCAGTGTTCTTTTCCCCCTGATGGAAAGACCACTAGAATACAGGTGTTGTGTTGTTTACAAAATTAGCTGATTGCCAAGTGCCTCCACAAGAGAGCATTAAATCACAGCGCCATTCATCACTAATGCATAGCTGAGCTGGTTGAGATACCCAGAATCAATCATCTAAATGTGGCCATGAAAGCACAGAGCGTGCTATTAAGTGAGTTGTATCGGCAGCTAGGCCCACGGCTCACCTCAGAGTGCAATCAGCATCCCTGCTGGAAGGAAGAAAAACATTTTAACATACAACATCTGTTTAATCACGGAACTTCTAACTAGTTTTCAAGCTAAAAGGTGTAGTTATGTTTCTTTCTTTTTTTTTGAACACTGGTTATAATGGCTAGGACTCGTTGGTGGCCTATACAGGTTGTTGTAAGTTGACCTACAGAAATAAACAGGGCGAGAATGCACATGCATCTGCAGGAGCCCGTGGCCCCGCAACACGCTCTCCTGCCTCTATTTTCAGGCTATTCCACTGATCAACAGACAATGGCCTAGAAACAATGCAATGCGCCAACAAAGGCACGGAAGAAGTAGTCATGGAAACATGGATGTAAACAATGCAGGTTTGAGAAAAAAGACTTGAGAAAGCGGCTTTGCAAATGTTTCATGATAAAGGAAAGGCAACACATTTCTTTGGCCCCAAGGATACACACAATGCATATGGGTAAGAACTCCCAAGCGCAACTTCTGTATTGACTGAAGATGATGTCGACAGTATGGATACATCACCGACTGGTTGGTTAGCATGGAATAACAACAGTGACCTCAGTCTTTGTCTCTGATAATATTGTACCAGCTCAGGAATGACGGGATCAGCATAATGCTAATCATGCTTCCAGACGCCATAATGTTGATCTAAACTTCTCGGGGGCAGTAAAAACAGGGATGCATTGACATGAAGTAAAAGCAACTGGAATCAGGTCATTAGGTGTTATTTATTTATATATTAATACATACTTTATGTATGTTATGCACGGTTGTCCGTCTGGATCCATCCTCTTCCCTTATGTTTTACATCCCACACTTGTAATCATAATTAAATACACGTCAATTTCATCACTGTCATCATTATTGTATGTACTATGATTTTCTGTTATGAATCTATTCTGTACACACAACATCTATATCCTGTCTGTCCAACCTGGGAGAGGGAAATAACACCCCCTGCAATGGAATTGCAGTTCAGCCTGATACTTAGGCAGATGGCATTGGTTTAGTTTCTATGACCCAATTGATTATTATTATTATTTTTGTTGGACAGGTGTGCACCCTATAGCTAATGTTAGCTACTCCCGCTAACATTAACGTTAGCTGCCAACGTGCTTTAATTGTCTTGCTAGCTGGTGAGTGAAAGAAGTGGAATAAAAAGATGAACGCTGTGGCATGATACACTTAGCTTTTGGTTGCTAGCTCAAGCAATTTGTAGCCAATATCGTTTGGATGTACAGCTTCAGGTTTTCTCTTTAGAGTACTGTGTCAGTGGCAAGCTTGAAATGAATCAGTTAAATATCAGTATAGAATAAAATAAAGAACTGCCACTGAAGGTGCCATATTTGCCTGGTAGCGCCTTTTAAAATGGAATATTTACTATCCCTGCTTGCAGTGGAGCGGTCCCTTTGTGAGCATGTAAATAACTAGGGTCATTGTATTATGATCCACTAAGAGGACCTACAACAAATTGTTAAGCTAAAATTCAGCTGTATGTGCCACCAACAGCAGGCTAATGCTAAAGACTACGATTTGTATAAACCAGATAAAACGTTCAGCAGTTCAAATCAGTTACCTTACACCTTCTGGGATCATTTTGGATGAATTCAGCAACAATGGCGCACTGATGATCATGCCCCTCACTGGCTTCTTCTGCAGAACAGCGGCTGCCGAGGCTCATGGGTGTTGTGGCGTTTTGATCCCTGATACCAAACTGGTGGAGAAAAAAGAAATCCCCCAACACAATTTCATTTGCGTTTTCATTTTCAGGAGACTCCATGTGTTTCCATCGAGGGATTCCGTCAAAAGAAAACTTCACGACTTTACAGTTTGATGTTCCCTTGTCATGAATCCAAGTTCTATATGGCACGCTTCACTGCAGCTGGTTGCCTCGTCTCGCACTCCTTTCCTCTGTTCTATGGCGGCAGACACTGGTGGTGGTGGTGGTGGTGGTGGTGGTGCGCGGGAGGTGTCTCTTAGTCTCTCACTGTATTCATGGGGTGAGAGCGCATTCATGAGCGAAGGGTGGTGGGAGTGTGTGTGTGTGTGTGTGTGTGGTGGGAGATCAGTCACACGCAGTCAAGTAAAAAAAACTAAAAGTGTCCCCCTGTTGTGGTGGAGTTTTATCATAAGTCACAGCCCTTTGCTCTGCACTTCGCCGCCAATTTGAATTGCTCACCTCTTAAGTCTTGAGCTGTACAGGACAAATGTTTCCTCTCTGTGCACACTGATGAGATCTGAATGCGACCTGAACTGACCTGAACCCCCTTACTGATATCGGGTTGTTAGCCCATCTTGACCTTGGCCTCCAGTTTAATGGCTTTCAGTCTCCAGACCTCCATTTTACCCAAACTAACATTCTTCCAGCAGCCTAACTGCGTACTGTAAACGGAAGCTGTAGCCTGAACACCAGAGCTTAAATTTTTGTTGTCCCATTGGGGGAAATTATGTTTGCGAGCAAAAGAGGTCACACAAGCAGTCATCACCCCATAAAAGCACAAGACGACAACACATATAGTAAAAAAATATTCTAGGTGCTCATTGATCAGAAAAACAGAAACCCCTGAACAATGTAATTCCAATTCATTCAACTCTGTGGGAATTTCTGAGACCGTTTGTACTCCATCGAAGTGAATAACTGCAGAGGTCAGTAAGTATTTGGGGGGATTTTTTGTAAATCTACTTACTTATAATTTATGACCTCAAATAACAAATCATTCCCTTGAATACTAATTAATGTGCTAAACGTAATAATTTTCTTTCCTCAAGTAATTTATATCCTTGAATAATAATGAAAATAGATTAATAATGAAATCATAATATTACTTACATTGATAAAAACAGGACAAAAGATAATAAAAGGCTGTGAAGCCCACAAGCAACAAGCGCCGCTCTTCAGAGTCTGGGATCTGTTGAGATTTGGGGGTAAAAGGGTGCAGCTGGAATTTGAAAACGAAAATAAATTAAATAAAACACAACCTGCCCTCAAGCCTTCTTGAACTGGGGGATGGTGCAGAATCCCGAATCCACTCGTCCCGGGAACCCAATCATCTATGCCGTCCCACATCCCTGCCACCTCTAGCCCCTTTAAATACACCTCTGCCTCCATTTTTTTTATTTTGTACTGACAGAACTGACAATACTTATTTATTCATTTTTCTTCTGTAAAAGGAAATCTACATCTGCCTCACACACACAGAACATGCCCATCTCCTCTCCTTACACACCACCCACCTTGCACGTATTCCCTACCCTCTGTATGAGTATTTGTAATAAAGCTTCTCATTGTACGTATGTTTCACCTGTTATAGCAATGTTATCTTGCTTCTCCAATAATAATAATAATAACTTTACTTTGGTCCTTATGACAAGTTCTGCAAGAAACAGTACTTTCTAACGCATGCTTTTTCCTTAAGGCCTTTGCTTTTCCAGCTCCTTCCAGTCACCTGACGCAGCTACTCCCTGCACACCTGTCCCTTGTTCCGTCATTTAGCCCCAGCATATAAATACCAGCCACTTTCCTAATCCCAGTTTCTCTGTTGTCTATGTTGCTCATCTGCTGTTGTGGTTTCAGTAATGCTACCTGTCCTTCCTGCTTTTGGCCAACCGGATTTGTTGGCCTTTTTGGATGAATATTGAAAATAGTTTCTGGTAAAGTGGCTTTTAATTTGTCTGCATTTGGTTCCTCTTCCCTGTTGCGAACCATGACACAACTGTATATAACATATATCCTGTAATGTCAGTCAATCCTGGTTTGACCACACTCGCTTTTAACCAAGTACCTTGTTGATGGACACAAAACTAATTAACCATTTTGATAACGATATATAAGGAAGTCTTTATGAAGCAAAACGCCAAATATTCACTTTGTTTCTGGCAACTGGTAATGGTTCATCAGGTCACACTGGCTCCCTGTTTTCACCCGCAAGTTCAAGTACAAAGCGATGCTCCTGGCCTACAAGACCACCACTGGTTCTGCACCATCATATCTTCGCTCGCTGATACAGACCTGTGTTCCTGCCAGGTCCCTGCGCTCTGCAGACGTCTGGTGGTACCATGGCAACAAGGAACAGGATCCCTCTGGAGCAGCTTCTCTGGATCCGTTCCTCATTGGTGGAATGATCTGCCTGCTCCTACAAGATCAGCAGATTCTGTAGCCGCCTTTAAAAAGCTCCTGAAAACGCATGTCTTCCACCAACACCTGACTGACCATCACTGACTTCTTCTTCCATTCTATCTCTTTTCCTAAAAAAAAAACAACCTTCCTATCCTTAGATTTGTACACTGTGCTGGGCTTCAATCAGACTAGCTTTTGATCCACTTGTGTATTTTGTTACCTTGTGGTGTTATAATTGCTTCCATTGTCTTCCTCATATGTAAGTCACTTTGGATAAAAGCGTCTGCTAAATGTAAATGTAATGGGCGGTTTATCCTAGTTTTGGTATTTTACAGACAAAACAATCAAAATATTAAGTTGACAATAAAAAAAAGTTTCTAACTTGGCTTATTTTGTGCAGTAGTTATCCCTGCTTCACCTCCTCCTGTGTTAATCAATAGTTGGCTTTCAGAGTGGGATGCAGCTCTAGGTCCAACTTAAAAAGCTCATCAGGTCCAGTTCAAATCCATCTGATTCCTCATATGAACATCAGTTACGAGGATAATTGTCTTTGGTCGTAGCTATTTTTGCCCACCACCAGTGTCTATATTCCATTGGTGGTGACTTCATATGCAGCCTACCACCGCATTAAGAGATATTCACAAAGCGGTCTAGTTGCCAAAGAATTTCTCTGTATTTCTCCCCTAACTTCTACCATCCAGTCAGTAAAGACGATAAGAATGGAAGCGGAGATAAATAAATGAAAATAGTCATGTCTCAAGATTGTACATACAATGAGGGTAAAGATATTGATAAATTAATCTATGTGACCAAATCTGTTATCGATGAGAGAAAACTATTTCCATTTGGCACCTATTACCAAGCACATCCTGCTTATGCATTGAGTTGTTAGTGAAACCAAAGTGAACGCGAGCCAACAAGAACAGATCAAACATGTTGGTTTTTTTTATATCTAGCGATCATGTCTACTTCTGGGTAAAAAACTCATGAGCCACACAGAGTTGGTCAATCAACAACCCAGTACAAAAGAAGATGCTGAGGCAAAATTTGTGTAGGTACGAAAAAATTTGAGAATCACAGAGAGCTTGCATGTTTTTTATATTTTAGGATAAAGGCAAGATATATGGGCTATGGTAAAGATAACATACAAAAACAACCAGAGAAATCTGGAAATAATGTTCCCTTTCTGTTAAGGAAATGAGTAAATCAAAATAAAATTGGATTAAATGTATTGTGGGGTTGCTGTTGGTTAGAGCCCTGCATCCCTTTCAGCTATTTCACATAAAAAAATAAAATCAACCATTGCTCTAAGTAAGAGTATCTCTTGTAAAGTGTGGGTTGTTTGTGGTTTTGTATGGTAAGGAATTCAATAGAATTCCCCAACAATTATACTTGTTTCTTACTTACTTATACCGGTTCAAGGTTTAACAAAGCAGTTTAACCTGTGCAGCTCTGGGCACATATCCCTCCTATTCTGCTCAGTTTCTTTATTCTGCTTTTATCCACGCTTCCCAGTGACTAAACAAAACTCTTTTACAAGCATTAATGTATAGAGTAGATTTGCTTCCCCCGCACTGCATCATAAGGCCAAAATAATCTCGCACTGTCCAGACAGTAGACGTATAACCATTCCAGTCTGTTCACACACGATTTGGTTGATGGGTCACACTGTTCCGATTTATCAATGGCACTGCAAGAGGCTTTGTTTGCATTTACCTTGTGGTGTTAAGTTGCAAGCAACAATTTCTTGACATTTTTGTACCGGTCGTCAAATAAAAGCTGAAGAAAAGCCTTGAATGCCTGAAATTCATTTCGCAACGAAAGAAAGTGGATCAATCCTGATTGTTGTCGGATGATAAATTGGACCCACAAATACCCTACAATTATTGGATGGGTTTCCCTGGTTCCTCAGCTCTGATTGGATTGGATTACTGTGCTGTTCCGTCCTGTGCCCCTATATCCCAAACTTCATTGGGAAAAAAATCACAGTGGGGATCCGATTGGTCGTTGAATGCCTTTAAAGCTGCATCTGGTTCCTTCCTTGAGTGACCGTATGACACTACATGGCACATCGCAAACACAGGCATCTTTCATAAGAAACGTCCAAGACTTTCTGTCTGATGTGCAGGAGCTGAGGTGGTTAATGTTTAATTAATGAGGAAAGGCATCGCCGTAAAGAGCAGGGGTTGTCTGTCGTGCAGCATCTGGAGAAAAACAGAGTGAGGGGGGAAAAATCTGCAGCCCTGTCATCTTGATCTCTTGAGTCTCTTTGCCTCTATCTCTTGCTCCACTCTCTGCCATCCATCACAGCTCGTAGCACCAGGTGTTCATCCGGCTTTGTTTTCCTCTCCTCTTGATTAGAGTGTCGATGATGAAAACATAACTGTCATTTTGCTTTTTCAAACACAAAAATGTGTGAGCTGATGCCTGTGATTGTGTTCAGGAGTGGCTGTGTTTGTGTTTTTGTTGCAGGGTGACAGTGTGCACCCACACATAAGCATATGTGCGTAAATATGAATGCTCAGCGCTGCTCGCACTTCTCACCACATATGGTGGTGAAGTAAACAAAAGCTAGCAGGCCATATGTCTTCCTGCAGGTGCTCCTCACTGCTGAATTGCCTTAAATCCTCCAGATGTCATGTCAGTTCGGATGAAATGTATTCTCAACTGCGTGTCTCTCTATCGCTGGTTTCAAGTTTAACTCTGGGAGATGATGTGACAGCACCCAGGATGGGCTGCTTAGATTTAAGGCCAAAACGCACGCCGCAAAGACTCTGCGAGCAGTTTCCCTCTTAATGCCACCAGACACATTGGTTTTGCCTCTCCTCAAGCACACACCTACCCTAAAATATTCATCAAGCTCTTATGACTCAGTACAAAAAAAACATACACACATCAGGCTTTCACTCGAGCTACACATGAGCGATTAAAAACGTGAATAAACCCGCCTCAAGTTAAGAACTATGGGTCGGTGCTGCTACCTTTCCTATAAAAAGTTCTTCACTGGGCAGTTTTTACTAAATTCTCTGGTTTCTTTGTGCAAAAGAGAATGTGGTGCAATGGGTACCTTAAGAACAAGGTAGACTTGTCAGACGGCTGTCAAAGAGGATCGTGCACGTGCACGTGTTTGCCACGTCCATGCCTGTGAAAAAAGCAATTTGTAACATCAAAAGATTTTGTCCTTGTTCGGGGTGTGTTCAGCACAGTCCGATTGCTGTTTAAATTAGCACATCCGGTATGGCTCTAAAAGGAACAGCCACATGCTCTGATCAAAGGAGAATTCACACCCTTTGATTAAGTCAGAGCCAAACAATAAGAAAGACCTGCAGTCCTTTCATCAGCAGATTAGTGACAGCCTTTTGAAACGCGAGCTTTGTTGGGGACTTTATTCTTGACTTGTAAAGAGCTTCAGTTTATAGATTTTGCAATTTTGTGCAGGTCACAGAACTTCATTACCGCCGTTTCTAATGGTGTTGACTTCTACATAACACTGTAAAAGGTTTCCGTGAGGAGCCCTTTAATTCCAGCGGTGAATAGATCCACTTTCGTGAAGCGGCAGGAAAGACAACACAAAACGGGACGTGATCTACCAAAGAACAAAGAAAATAGTTCTCCACAGTCCTTTCATTGGTGGATTCCCTTTAATATTTGGCTTCAGATGATGTGCACGAGTCATGAGTGGCATATTCCCTCGCTGAGGTATTCTACCTTTGAGTGAATAAAATAAATACCACACTTCAGCAAAGCAGAATTTCACTTGGTATGTGTATAGTTTCATTCAGTTTTTAAATAACTCACGAGTGATTCGCCCTGATATTAGCAGTGTGTTTAAAGGGCCCGAACTGCGATGACATAGACCTGCTATTCAAGCTTTCCACAGCAAAGCAGACATTGAACACCTGTAATACTTTTGTGGTCCGCCTCCAAGCTGTACTCATTTGCATCCTGCTGGGCTGTTTTACAACACAGCATTTCCCATTTTTAAAAAGACGGGAGCTCTTTTACTGAGGGATCAAGTCGTAGAGAGAACGCTTACATTTATGTTCACAATCACATTTACATGACAATATTGCTGAAGATACTGGCACGTGCAGGTGTCAAACCTGTTTATTTTCACTCTTTAATCGTTGGCCAACCTGCCAGCCAAGATGGACATGCACATGTTTATATGTGATTTGTGCAATCACTTGATTACTTGATTCACTTGAACGATATTTTAAACATTATTACCAATAACAGACACACAAAAAAATAGATTTTTGCCATTTATAACATTTTTACAATAATTCATTGCGGATATTTTCTCTGACTGGAGCCTATCCCAGCGGCTTTGGGCCTTAGGCGGGCTACACCCTGGACGGAGGCCAACTCGTCGCAGGGCTGACACATAGACAGACAACCATTCACTCTCTCGTTCATCCACTAGGGGCAATTTTGGACACATCAATTGAGACTATTTCACAATGCCACATTTCCATTTGTTGTATTCAAATGAAGGGGGCGTGGTTATCTCTCAGAGCTGCAGGCTCAGAGAAGACGGAGGCCAGTTTGCAGTTTGACAAGACAGGGAATCACACAGTCGCTAAGTACCAGGTGGTTTTCTTGCACGGTTTGGCTCCTGGCATGCTGCTTTGCCTTAATACTCGGTGATTTATGGAGTTTCCTGATGTTGTCCCATGAAATAAATAAATGTGTCATCATGAAAAAAAAGTCCAATGAAATAAAAAGATATTTCTATATTTATTTAACCATTTTGACAAATGTATTTATTTCAGGGGCATATTTATGTATTTATTTAATATTGAATGAAATGGCATTCCATAAATATCAGTTATTTTACTTGCTGTGGTCTCTGGTACAGAGAAAAATTACAGTGAGTAATAGTTTGATTGAATAGAGTAGAAGGTTAGATGTACCATCTTCTCAGAATCAGAATCAGCTTTATCAGCCAGGTAAGGGTACATCTACGAGGAATTTGACTCCGGTTTTCCGTACGCTCTATGTACATACACAGAAGTACGACAGTTAACGCAATGGTGCCGAGTGCAAATGATGCTGAGATATGATTAATGTAACAGGTAGCTTTATGTACATGAGGTAGATGGATATACACAGTATATCTCTGGTTTGTGCAGTGTCTGTAGATTTAAAAGTATTACTATTGACAAACTATAAGAGAAATGTACTGGTACACTGGATGTTAATGTCACTGGCGACTGGTGTTAAGTGTTCACCAGAGTGACGGCCTGTGGGTAGAAACTGTTCTTGTGTCTGGTCGTTTTGGCGTACAGTGCTCTGTAGCGCCTCCCAGAGGGGAGGAGGTGGAACGGGTTGTGTGCAGGGTGAGACGGATCAGCCGTGATGTTTCCTGCCCGTTTCCTGACTCTGGACGTGTATAAGTCCTGGATGGAGGGCAGGTTTGGCGCCGATGATCCGTTCTGCAGCCCTGACTGTCCGCTGTAGTCTGTTCCCGTCCTGTTTGGTGGCCGAACCAAACCAGACCGTGATGGAAGAGCAGAGAACAGACTGGATTGTTGCAGAGTAGAACTGGATCAGCAGCTCCTGAGGCAGGTTGGACTTCACTTTAGGGAGATTGCGGATCCCAGAAACCTGAAGGCTTCCACAGCAGACACAGTGCTGCTCAGTATGGTGATGGGGGGCAGTGTTGGGGGGGGCTTCTCCTGAACTCCACGGTCATCTCCACAGTTGCGAGCATGTGCACCTCCAGGTTGTGGGCAGAGCACACACCCGTGGGGGGCGCCAGTGCTGATGGTCCGGGTGCTGGATGTGATGTTCCCCAGCCTCACCTGCTGCCTCCGGTCTGTCAGGAAGGCAAGGCAGTACTAGAGAGCCCAGTACCGAGGCTGCCATCTGCAGCGCCAACTTCTGCCTTTTCTGCAGCTGCACTTGCAAAAAGCAACAAAATACAGCTCAACAAAGCCCAGATACATGTTACAAAAAACTTTATACCTCTTTAAATTGTATGTCAAACAAATAGACAGGGTCTTGGGATGTTTCTCTACCTGATGGTAAATGGTCTGCATTTATATAAGGCCTTTCTACCTGAACTGACACCCACCAATGGAGGCCGGGCTGCCATGCAAGGCGCTGGTCTTCCCATCGGGGTTCAGTGTCCTGCTCAAGGACACTTGGACAGATCGAACCGCCAACTCAATGGGATCAATGGACGACCCGCTCTACCTCATAACAAGCACTCGTAATGTTTTGACTTGTGCTCTGCTCTTGCGGCCAACTTTTTATCCAGCAGCTTGCTATCAAGTGTCGGTAGAAAATTTCATGGCAATTCAGTTTCAGGATGGTCTGACTGAAATCTCATCCAACAGCGTCACTACTGAGGCTGAAAAAGAAGAGGAGGAAAAAGTGATAAAAATGCAGCGTCTGAACATCACATCAGCATTCAGAGCGCGAGCCTCCCTCAGGCCGCATTCATAAATATGTTATGAGCAGGGCCTGCCGTTACTATACAGCCCGGCAGTAATGGATATTCAGGGTGAAGGGGTTCTTGTGAGAGCAGCATGTAAAGGAAGACTGGGCTGGAGTTAGTAACGCGCCATTAACCGACTCCTCGGGATGCTCCCAGACTGGGAAGAGACGGAAACCCGGCCGGTCAGGAAATCAATATAGAGCACATCAGCATGTGAGTCGGTGAGAGAGGGAGGGTAGGTTGTTTGCCATATCAGGATCACTTTAAACACAGAGTGCAATAAACACAAAGAAATGCTCTCGTACATGCTTGTACTAAACACATTTGACTGTGCGTGGTGACACAAGGTGCAAAGACAACAGGATGAACCGACAGGCTGTATACTGGATTCCTTCAATACAGTACAGTACGGTAAATACCTTGGTATGTAGTTTGTCTATCATTTAGAGGCCCTGCACTTGAATTTCAAACCTTGCCAGGAAACATTTCAGATATATGAAAAATAAAACTCACCCAAAGAGAGATACCTGAAAAACAAGAAAAAGCTTGTTTGATAATGTTATAGGCCAAGATTAATGGTTTAAATTGTTTATTGGTTTAAATTTGTTTCCAAACGGAGCTTATAGCGCAATCCAGGAAGCTACAGCGTGTCTAGACAAACTGATAAACACCTTAAGGACAATGACTTTACCCAAAAAAAAATCTCAAAGGTGCAAAGCTGGGACATCTCAAGTTATTTCAAATTTGCTGTTTTTTATGAACCTGTGCCCAAACTACAAAAACACTACATAACCTAGGAAGGGTTACCACACATCAGTCTGATACAACAAGGAAACTGAGAGAGAGGACCTTTGACATCAAGACACAGGTGGAATTGAGCACTGTCATTTCATGCTGAGAAGAACGTGAAAAAACACAATCGAGCATGATCTGGGCGCGACCTCCATATGACAAAGTATTGCGTGATGCAAGAAATGGGTATCCCGCCGTAGATGCAGTGGGTTTTAGGCCCCGTTTACATGATGGGAAAACGCCAATATTTCCCTGCGTATAGCGTATGTTGGCCTGTCATTTACACGAAAACGCCGTTTTTATCCCTGAAAACGATTATTTCTAAAAACTCCGGCCAAAGTGGAGACTTCTGACAACGCCGGTTATGTGTTGCCGTGCCAACTGGGAGAAACGGGGTTTTAGGTTCTCAAACGTCACATTATGCGCCAGAAAATGCTTCCGTCATGTGAGCGCCCCGTGTTTAGAGTTTGTTTGATCATGGATGCTGTTAAGGTGGTACTCATTTTTACCTTTGTGCAAGCACTTTTGGCCTGTTTGCATTTGCTTTACTTGCCTTGTAGTCTAATGCGATATTAAGGAGTAACTCCACTTCGCTGTCTGTCCACACAAACGAACCTAGCGTCTGTTGTATAGAAAGTAACAGGAAGTCGCTCGTGCTATTCGTTGTTGTCGATTTTGAGGATTCTGATTGGCTTGCATGGCTTTATCCTTCCCCCTACGCTGCCGCCCATAGGTTTGGCATAGTTATGATGGTGCTCGACGGCGTATCTATGCGGGTCGATGTAAACGACAACGTTTTTGAAAACGGAGGGGGTGGAAATATTCGTTTTTCTGAATACCCGGCTATGTGTAAATGTGGCCTTAATTTCTAGGTGCACGTATCAGGTGGTGTTGTGCTAAAACTATGATCCTCAGAGCAACTGTGTTTGTGTTCTTTCATTTGAATCTTTGCGAGATATAGCTCCAGTGGCTTATGCGCGTAGTCACAGAACTGGAGTTACATCCAAGTGACGTCTAGGTCCCCTTGTCTCATTACTAAATAGGAAACGGCTGCTGTGGAATTCCCGCCTTTAAGTTCTTTCATTCACTCTACGGTAGAGAGGAGACAATTTTCGAGTCTTAATCTTCCGTTAATTTTGTCTTCACTAGCAACAACCTCCACCAGCATCTGAAACGTCTAAGGGAAAACGCACGGTCGGTGATTGGTCCCGACGGGCTGGTTGTGGCCTCCATCTCTGCAGCCCCAACTTGTAGTTCCATTTTTGAGGTGTCGACTCTGAAGCTACACTGTAACCCCTCGACACACTATAAATCCCTCTTAACAACGTAAGAAAGGCACTCATGGTGTTATCATGATGTGCACACATACATCCCCCCCCCCTCAAAAGGGTTATTTTGTGTTAAGGTTGTTTCTCTCAGCTCTGAAATCTCCCTTTAATAAAATTGTGAAAGTTGTTGTCCTGGCAGCTCCGTGAGCAACATTTCTGCTCCCCAGCAGCATCTACAGTATCTACCGAATCGGCCAAAAAGTCTCAACATCTCTGTGCGCATGATCTCATGGCAGATTTCTTTGAAAATGTGCATGGAGTCGCTGAACTCCTCTATCACCAGTTGACACAGCTTGAGCCCCGCTGTGTCGTTGCAGAAGCATATTCAGACCCCTAATTGGTTTTACTATCTCAGCAGCTCAGTAGTCCATGAATGACATCAAACCTGCGGTGTGACGACATCGGGGAGCTCCTGGCATACGAGTGTTTTCACGAAGGAAAGTGCTGTTCTTCTGATGCACTGTAGGGGGTGGAGGGCAAAGGAAATGTGTTTGTGTTTGGAATGTGTGTGTGTGTGTGTGTGTGTGTGTGTGTAAATGAGTCGAGGCTCTCTGCTGTTTACGGGTGGGTGGTTTTGCCTAAGATTTTGTTTACACAAGCTGTTGCTCCCATGTGGCGTTTCTCCTTGTGTAAAAGCCTTCTGAAAAACCTCGGTGTGTTAAAAGTGCTGCCAAATGAGCAAACGCACACTGACAGCGTTTGTCTGCGGCGCCATTCAGCTGCAGGACTAAAAAAACGATTAAAACAAAGCCGTTACAGCGGATGAGATGCATCCTCGCCAGCATCCATTTGAGTTTTGAGGGTGTGATTTTTCTCATCCAGGGAGTCGCTGGAGCTCTGAGTCAGATGAAAACCTTGAGTAAAAATAATGTCCTAACGGGTTGAAATCCAACATCTAATCTGGAAGATAAATGGACTGATGTTTCTCTACACAAGCGAATGGTTCTGGTCTTCAACGCGATTCCGGTGATTCAGTTCGGGTTATTGCCACGTAAATTAATTGACACTATCAGAGAGAGGCCTCCCGGGTTTTCAGTACAGTTTGACATGAAATAAGATGTTACATAAATTGCCAATGTCATACAAGAGCAGCCACTCAGGGGAGCTTAATGAGGACATCGGAGAAATGAACCTAGGGCTGTAGACGGTGGAGAAATGATGCATTAAAAATGGTAGTCTGGTGTGTGCGAAGAGGAAAAGACAGCTTTCTTTCAGCCCTCTGAGTAACACAAGGACGCTCCTTTAATCTCAAAACCCAAGCTTCATATATCCTTTTCATCTGCAGCCATCGTCCCTGCGTGAGTCCCCCCAAACAGTCCTGCCATGCTGGATGGGGCAGCCAGCTCCTTTTTTTCAAAGTTTTAGAATTTTCTTAAGATCAAACTTTAACAGAATTTGAGGTTAGACGTCCATGTTTCACAGGGTTGAGCTAGTGTCACTTATTTTGCATGTTTTAGTCCATTAACTACAAATCAGCGATAACAGGTATTATACGTCAATGCCGAACCATTTTCCAAAACAAAACCATCAGTTTCGATGGTGTTTTTTGTGGCCGACAAAATAATATAGACATGTGGTGTCTTAGAAGGTTGTTGGGCCACCATGAGCACAACTTTAAGGCATCTTGAAGTAGACTTAACAAGTCTCAAAACTCTCCTGGAGAGATGAACACCATGCTTCCAAAAGATATTACATCATCTGGTGTTTTGATGACGATGGCGGAGGACATCGATGTCCTCTGACATGTTGGTTCAGAATATTTCATGTGTGTTCAGCCGGGTTGTGATCTGGTCACCGTGACCCACGTCGTTTTCCTACTCATCAAACCTGCGAGTGAGCCCTCACGTCCTGTACGGAGGCACCCACATTCATTATGTTCCTCCACTCATCTCCTCAGGGTTTTTCCTTTAATGTGTCATATGTACGGCGCCCCTTTTTCTGAGAAACAGCCTCCTTACAACTACACTACCACATGACGATGACATCATTTTAAAGGCAACAGATTGTCCACTTTTGCACAAGAACAACATGGTTAGTCTAACTGCCATAAGCGCAACCATACGGAAGTTGCCATGCAAAGATCTTGTAGAATACGATGAATATGAGGTACAACATCTGACTTTCAGCTCTACAGTTTTTTTCTCCAATTGCTAACTCACATTTCTCCATACCAAGTTCCCTTTTTAAAAAACTCTTCACGCAGGCAGCACAACAGAAGTCAACGTGGACTAAACTGCTCTTGCACACAAAATGCTTTCAATGGCCAAATCTTTCAAATTTCACGAAGTGTCTTTTCACTCAAACGCAACCGCTACCAGGTTGCACACATGTACATACTATTGTCAAAACTGTTACATTTACGTTCAACGTAACCTAACGTACACTTCAAATGTGGATACCTCATTTTAGTCCTTGATGACCTCTATGACCCCCTGATGAGCACCCATTGTTTTGACACAATGAGGCAAATTCTGCAAAAAGCGTGTGAGCGATCGCAAAGCAAAACTGTAATACGGCAGGGTTTAAACACATCGTTGCTGATTGGGTAACACTTCTTACGCACGCACCAAACAAGAGAAAACCTACTTCAAAGCCCTTTGCACACCATCGCGCGCTGTTTCGAGGAAACGTGTCGTTCAGCCTGGAAACCGTAGCCATGTTTGAGATCGCTGTCCTGCTGCGTGGCCCTGCAATGGAGGGCCTGTTTCTAAAAAAAAGAGGCTATAATGCAAACACCGTGACACACACATTCACACATAGTAAGCTTGTTTGCAGCGTGTCATGTATTTGAAGACTGAGCACGGACCGTATGATTGACTCGCCAGTTGCCATGACCTATATGACTGAACGTTATTGCCATGCAGCTTGCATAGAGCCCATGCTGGATGCTGGCAAGCCCTAAAATAATGCTCTGTAGCCTGGGACTGCCGCTGAAAGCTTGTGTTAGACTGATTCAGGTGAATATAACCAGAACAAAAATCCAACCATTTGCATAGTGGCTTGAATAGTAACTTGCGGTCATTACAGTAATGTCAGCCAGAAACCTAGTCTTATTTCACAGGGGAGTGCATCCCACCTGTCTGGGAAAGGATGGAGGAAGAAGCTGCTCAATAAATATTTCATGAGTTTCATTATTGCATATTTATAGTGTGTCCGCCACTCAGTAAATCTGTCCGTGCCGTGAAACAATCTTTAACCCAACAGCCACAAAGTCGAGCCGCTCAGCACAAACGAGGCCGAGTCATCTAATTTAACTGTCCTGCCGAGTGAAGCCAGCGCGGCGGTTACAGCCACTGAAACGATAACAAGGGCAGCCTCTTGTTAGCTGATCTACTGCGGTGTGAAGTTTGTCTTTGAGAGCATCAGGACACAATGTGTGCAACGGACAAAAAAAGCCCCAGCAAATGAGGGGAATGGACTCGGAATGAGTTTGGGCTTTTATCTGTGTTGCTTCTCAATGCCGCGAGTGTCTAATTGCTCAGCAGGAGAGTGAGGGAGAAATGATGTGGAAATTTAAATGGAATGATAAGAGGAAGGGGCTTCTGTAAGCCTTGAGTGGCCGAGCATATCTCTTCTTTTAAGGGACACCCACTTAATAACGAAGACAAAATGTGTCTGAGCCAAAGGATGCCAAATTTAAACTAAGCCAAAAACTGGCTATTAAAAACGTCAGTGTTAATTGAAATGCAATGATACGGGGCAGACACGGCTCCGTTGGTTGCTCAGGTTGGCCTTTCATCATAGGGCCGGTAGTTCGATTCCCAGTTCCTCTTGTCCACATGTCGACGTGACCTTGAGCAAGACAGTGAACAAGAGATCTTCACGGAGCACCCGAGACCAGTGGACCTGGGACCCGACCCGAGACCCGTACGGGTTCGGGTCTATATATTAAATGGTCAGCCGGGTCGGGTCCCAATCTATTACTTGGGGTCCCGGGTCTGTTTAACATTGTGTGTAAAACCCGAGTCGATGGCCGTGAAAAGCTCATATTTTAGGTTGATCCATCTAACGCGCGTGTGCAGTCTCAAACGCGTGTCATGTTTCTATGGCAACCCGAGCTTCTGCGGCGACTGTAAGGGCTTTAAAAATAATATGAAGGAACCGTCTTGTTTAATCTTAAAGTTTTGGTGGTCAGACTCGGCTCACAGAGGTGATAGCAAAGAATGCTAACGTCAGCGGCCGTGGCGCCGACCGAGCGAGCGATCGCCATTATAGTTCAAGAAGGCAAAACAGTCAAAAGTTATTATGCGAGTTAACTCGAGTCGAAATGCAAATCTGCAGAGTCGCATTTGTCATCCGACACCGCGACATAAAGTGGACTTTTACGGCTGAAATTAATTTTTGGACCCGTGTAGACCTGTACAGTGAACCTCAAACTGCTCTGGGAAATAAGCAAGTTGCTTTGAAAGGAAGTGTCTTCTAAAGGAAATCGAATTTAAATATATAAAAAAAAAAAAAATACAACCATAAATGAACCTGTAATTGTTAGCGTTGGTGTACTTCAACAAGGAGGGGTCAGACTAAGACTTCCAATCACAGACCGGTTTATTTTGTAAGGGACCGCAGGAACCGAACACCGGTAACATTCAACATTACTATACTAAGAACGGGCAAGGAGTGAAGGGAGGTGAGTCCAATATAAAGGGAGTGCTAATGAGGAAGACCAGGTGCAGGGAATCCGGGGCGAGTGGGAGAGATAATCACCAAGTGAGTTCAGGTGTGGGACTGGGAGGCTCAAGGGAGACAAAGAAGGCGTGGACTGTGGCAGTAGTGCAGTGTCTTGTGTGTTTGTAAAACGAACTCAAAGAAAAAGCAAAGACCTCCATCAAGGTCAAACAGTCTCTCCAGTTAGATGTGTGTGGTTACCAAGTTTAGCCTGAAATCAGTGGGTGTGTTTCTGTAGCCTCTGAATGAAAGTCAAAGCAAACAACACTACACAGAAAATACTATACCCAACAGCATTGTTCACATTTTCCCGACAAGCGAAATTATGATTGCTGTCCGTCTGAGGAAAGTACCATCATGTCAACATGACGCCCTTATTTTTGCCCCTATTCATTTTCTGTTGGACGGGATCGAATGGCTTCGCAAGGCGTTGTTAGAGTCCAAGCAACACAGAGCTGATTGGCAATATGAAAGAAGGGAAATGTTAACTTTCTGCAAATGAGGGCAAAATTTGCCTGGCATCTCTGCAGTGGCCCACTGCAAAACTGACAATGAAACAGTGATGCAGTGCGTGGGCCAGGAGGTTATTCCCTGCTGTGGATAAATGTCTGGGGAGGGAAAGATCGATATTGTAGTTTCTGGGATCCCTGCTGTGTGTGCCGCTTGCCTCCGAGATTAAAAACAAAGTGCTCCTTGGCACAAAGTCACTTAACTTGTAGGAGGATGTTGTGGGTTGCTTATTTACACAGTATTTGCTATCAGGCAAGCTAGCCGCCCGCTTTCCAGTGCTGACAGACCCACAGCGAAGCGTGAGAAGCGACGGACGCAATGTTGAGCGATTTGTTCGCTTCCAGTGGGTCGTGACCGTGAGGGCCGTCACTGGGTGGCCGGTCGGTGGACATTTGACTCACAGCACACCGTTCATGTCCTGGTTCCTAGAGTCAGTGTGGATTTTCTTGACCACAATCTTCTCCAAACCTTAGCAGCAAAACCTTGCAGTTCAGAAAACACAGTTTTTCCTCATTTGAATCGAGCCCAAGCACAGAGGGTGTCGTATGCTGTACAGATTGTAAAGTCCCTTGAGATACAGTTTTTCCTCAATCGATTTGGTACGTTTCTCCAAACTCAGGTAACAGCTCTCAAAACAGCTAACACAGCAAACCAAACACACGCTTATGTTGGCAAAACAGCTAAGTGTTCACTGCACAATGAAATACAGCATTTTATTCTAGTAATGCGTTTATTAAAATTCAATATTAACATCAAAACTAAAAGTGTGTTCTCTGCACACAAATTCAGCTGAACATACACAAAGAAATAAATGAAAATACATTTTTTTCCTTCAGTTCCTTCCTTTTGATCATGCCTCTCGATTATATCTGGCCAGAGAATTTCATCAACATCACAGAAAATATGTTCACAAGTCATGCATCGTGGGAAACAACGCCTTGAATGCTGTATCCATCCTTGACATGCCTGTGCCCCAACGTCTCCACAGGCCTCTTCCATCGCTTAAAGAAGACTTACTTGGTTGTAAGGGTTGCGATCATTTCCACTTTCCATCTCCAAGAGGAGAATAACTCCTCAACTGGATTCAGGAAAGGAGAATACGTTGGAAGGACCACCGTCCTGGAATGTGGGTGATTCTCAAACCATGCACTCCGCTTCCTCTCGGTCCATCTCTTCTTATATTTTCTATTCTCTCATTCCACTATACCATTGCCCTCCAGTCTATCCATCTCTTCTCCCTCTACTCCTCTATCTTCTCCTCTCCCTAACTCCTGAGCTCTTTTTTCTTGTTCTCCTGCATCCTCAGCTCTTCTTGCTCTTGCTCCATCTCCTGTTCCTCTTCTTCTCCCTCTACCCTGTTCACCACCTCTCACTCTTACACCTCTTCCTATATCACTGCTCATTCTTCTTCTTTGTATGGTCTTTTCTCCTCATTCATCTTCTTTGTTGTTTTTCCCTTCCCCTTTTGTAGTTGTTGTAATTAAGACAGCTGTGTGAACAATTAGGAAATTGTTTTCTTTCTGTGTTGAGTGGATTATTAACTCATCAGATATCAATTTAGGGTTAATTGAGGACATAAGGTGTGAAACTGACTATTTTACAATTCACAGAGTTTTGTTTGTTCTGTTTTTAAATGGTACAAAAATGCTTGTGATCTTGTGTCAAGACCAATGAAAAAGCTGCAGATGTTTTTCCTGATACATTAAAGATTTGGTTGGCTGTATGAACTGCTGTGATAACATTAGGGAACGCGCACAGTATTTTGAGAAAATGATGCTTTTGATTTGTAATTTGTATGAAATGAAGGAGAATTTATTATCTGTTTAGGACAATTACAAAGTGTACAGATCACTGTGTTAAATGTCACTTGATTTGACTTGACTTCGGTATAATTATACCAGTTGGCTTCTACAGCCACCCTACTACAATGGAGCCGTAATTTATTTTGTTTGCGCTGCTCAAAGCACTTTTTAAAACTTAAAATCAATGCGTCAACCCTGTCTCCTTGAAATTCCGTGTAAATACACCTAATTGGCAACAGCAAATACGTTTTGCAGGAAAGGTAATGCCACCCAGATTATGTTTTCTATTAACATAATGAGGAAATGTTGTTAATTAACATATCTGGCAAGTCTCCAAAATACTGATACTGAACACATCTGCAGAATGTTCACTGACAACATATTTCATCTGTTTTACACCGAAATAGTAAAAAAATCCGATCTGGCAAAATAATATTCCTTTGTAGTTGTGATGGCATTATCAAATGTTTTTTGTGGGAAAATAATTCAGTAGTATATAAATGTAATTTCTAGAAGACACTGTTGTTCTAGAAACAACATCCTGGTTGGGTAATTTGATTTTCTACACATGCAGTACAAATGTTTCAAAAATGTTACAAATATTGAAATCATTTGAAAAGCATAAAAAAAATAGACAGCAGGCAGCTACTTATATACTATACTTATATACATCTACACATGTACACACAAAGCATGTACAGTATGTGCAAAAAGAAAGACTTTGGTTTATAGTGAATATGAAAAAAGGAACAAAATAAGCAATAAAGCTCGGGTGGATGAAAGAATGAAGGAGTAAGAAAATAGCCACGTGACATGTATAGTAGCTCAGTTGGAACCTTTTAAATTGCACGCTGGAGCGGAGGACGGGCGTCACAGAAATATTTACAATTGCCTTTGTTGGTTTGAGGAATGATAGTGGAAATAAAGGAACCTCTGTGGCAACATTTCTACGCAACCCAGGAACTAGTGGTCTGAGTAAGATTCACGTAATGCGACAAACGGTGACCAGCATCAGGCTCTGTTTGCTCCTCCGGGACTGAAATTGCTCTCAATTCAATTCAATTCAATTCAATTTTATTTATATAGCCCAGTATCACAAATCACATTTGCCTCAAAGGGCTTCACAATCTGTAACATACGACACCCTCTGTCCTTAGACCCTCGATTCGATTAAGGAAAAACTACCCAAAAAAACCCTTTTAACAGGGGGAAAAAATGATAGAAACCTCAGGAAGAGCAACAGAGGAGGGATCCCTCTCCCAGGACGGACAGACATGCAATAGATGTCGTAAGTACAGAATAGATTTATAGCATCAAAACTATAATGTATACAGCCATGATGGCAAAATTGTTGTATATATATATATTATTATGTTAGAAATGTTGAGGTGGTAAAACATAAGGGAAGATGATGGGTCCAGACGGACAGCCGAGCAGCTCCAGGTGGAGCCCAACGAGCAGGACCTGAGCCACTCGTCCCCTGCACCAGAGACACAGCAGCACTGCCCCAGCAGGTCGCCATAGTAACAGATCCAGATACATCTCCGGACACTGAGATACCTGCTGAAAGTGAGACTAAGAAAGCAGAGACGGACGACAAAGCACAAAACTCCGGGAGAGGGAAGAAGTCAAGTTAGTGACATGCATTTATGGGATGAGAATGCATACGGATGGAGAGGAAGACAGAGGTGAAGAGAGAGAGGTGCATCATGGGAAGTCCCCCGACAGTCTAGGCCTATAGCAGCATAACTAAGGGATGGTTCAGGACTCTCCTGAGCCAGCCCTAACTATAAGCTTTATCAAAGAGAAAAGTCTTTAGCCTATTCTTAAATGAGGAGATGGTGTCTGCCTCCCGAACCCGAACTGGGATCTGATTCCACAGGAGAGGAGCTTGATAGCTGAAGGCTCTGGCTCCCATTCTACTGTTGGAGACTCTAGGAACCACAAGAAACCCTGCATTCTGAGAGCGCAGTGTTCTAGTGGGGTAATAAGGCACTATGAGCTCTGTAAGATACGACGGTGCCTGACCATTAAGAGCTTTGTAGGTGAGGAGAAGGATTTTAAATTCTATTCTGGATTTCACAGGGAGCCAGTGCAGAGAAGATAATATTGGAGAAATATGATCTCTTTTCCTAGTTCCTGTCAGTACACGTGCTGCAGCGTTCTGAATCAACTGGAGAATCTTAAGGGACTTTTTCGGGCTGCCTGATAATATGGAATTGCAGTAATCCAGCCTTGAAGTAACAAATGCATGGATTAATTTTTCTGCATCATTTCGAGACAGGAAGTGCCTGATTTTGGCAATGTTACGTAGGTGAAAAAAGGCAGTCCGTGAGGTTTGCTTCATGTGGGAGTTGAAGGATAGATCCTGATCAAAGATAACTCCTAGGTTCCTCACAGAGGTGCTGGAGGCCAGGGCAGTGCCCTCTAGAGAAATTATATCTGCCGACAGTGAGTCTCGGAGGCGTTCGGGGCCAAGTACAATAACTTCAGTTTTGTCCGAGTTTAACATCAGAAAATTTCTGGTCATCCAGTTTTTTATGTCCTTAAGGCATGATTGAAGTTTAACTAACTGATCAGTTTCATCCGGCTTAATCGATAAATATAATTGGGTATCATCTGCATAACAATGAAACTTTTTGGAGTGCTTTCTAATAATATTACCCAAAGGAAGCATATATAAAGTAAATAGAAGTGGTCCAAGCACAGAACCTTGCGGAACTCCGTGACTAACTTTGGTGTGCTCGGATGATTCATCGTTAACATAAACAAACTGAGATCGGTCTGATAGATAGGATTTAAACCAACTTAACGCGGTTGCTTTAATTCCAATTAAATGTTCCAGTCTCTGTAATAGAATTTGATGGTCAATGGTATCGAATGCAGCACTAAGATCTAACAAGACAAGTACAGAGACAAGTCCATTGTCTGATGCAATTAAAAGGTAATTTGTAATTTTCACCAGTGCTGTTTCTGTGCTATGATGCACTCTAAAACCTGACTGGAAATCCTCAAATATACTATTGTTATTTAGAAAGTCACATAACTGACTGAGGTACATAACCTGTCAGTAAAGACAGATTGATCATATTTACAAAAGACGTGCTAACTAATGGTAGAACATCTTTAAGCAGCCTAGTTGGAATTGGGTCTAAGAGACAGGTTGAAGGCTTAGATGAAGAAATTGTCGATGTTAGTTGAATAAGGTCGACAGGAGAGAAGCAGTCCAAGTACACATCAGGTTTCACAGCTCCCTCCAACGCCTCTATGCTTGAAAATCGGTTGGCACCAGCTGAGGGCAGGACGTGATTAATTTTTTCTCTAATAGTCTAAATTTTATCATTAAAGAAGCTCATGAAGTCGTTACTGCTGAGGGCTACAGGAATACATGGCTCAATGGAGCTGTGGCTCTCTGTCAGCCTGGCTACAGTGCTGAAAAGAAACCTGGGGTTGTTCTTATTTTCCTCTATTAGTGATGAGTAGTAGGCTGCTCTGGCATTACGGAGGGCCTTCTTATATATTTTAAGACTTTATCTTGCCAGAACTAAACAAGATTCTCCTAGATAGTTGGAACGCCATTTTCTTTCAAGTTTTTGAGATGTTTGCTTTAATTTGCGGGTTTCAGCGTTATACCATGGAGCTACCCTTTTTTGTTTTATTATCTTCTTTTTAAGAGGAGCAACAGAATCAAGTGTCGTTCGCAGTGAACCTGCAGCACTATCAACAAGATGATCAATTTGGGACGGACTGAAATTTGCATAAGAGTCCTCTGTTATGTTAAGACATAGCATTGAGTGAAATTCAGATGGAATTACTTCCTTAAATTTAGCTACAGCACTGTCAGATAGACATCTACTGTAGTAGTAGACTTTATCTGTTTTAAGGACTAAACCTGATAGAAATTCTGAGAATTCAGACAAAAACTCAGAATAAGGACCAGGAGCGCGGTACACTATAACAAATAGGATTGGCTGTCGTGTTTTCCACGGGTCTGAAAGACTTAGAACAAGGTTTTCGAATGAGTTATAATTTAGTTTAGGTTTAGGGTTGATAATTAGGCTTGAGTCGAAGATGGCTGCAACTCCACCTCCTCGGCCGGTGCAAAGAACAAACCTGGACTCCTGAGTGGAGGAAATTTCCTGCTTCCAGTTTTGATATTTCTTCACGTACACTCTCTGAAGTTGAAGAAAGCCTCATTGGTAATACCTAAAAGTTTTCATTGTGGCTTTAACCAAACACCTTCCGGTCTGCTCGGGAAATGAAGTGTGGCTCACTTCTCTAAAAGTCAATAGAGAAGGAAGCGAGCCGCACTGTGGGTGGGTTCAAAATGTACTTCTCTGATTCAAAATGTTCCGAATTGTATGAGAATTTACCCGGAAGTTTCTCTTTGCGACTTGTAAGACTCTGCTTTTCTAACCCCCTTCACCGATGAAAAATAGGACCATCTTTCATGTTCCCGAACAATAGGGTTCATTACTGTATGCGTGTAATGACGAATTTGGTTTGATAATAATTAGGGCTCATTATTTCTGATTTTGTTTCCTATTTAAAAAACAAAATTCAGATTGTTTTTTCTCACGGAAAAAAAAACTGTGATTATACCATTGCAGAACACTGCAAAGGTTATTAATCCCTTTGATCAGTAGCTCATTTGTATTTTCTCCACATTATTCCCTTCACCTTCTATTACACGAAGCATATTCTAAACTCTATTTACTGTAAACCATGGAGATCCAGTCCTCACATGGGAGCATCAAATCTGGGGGGAAAAACTTTCTGCTCTTTTAAAAAAAAAAATCTGTTTCCTTTTCAGTGAAAAAATCTGTTAGCTGAATGTTATTGCCGTGCTGCTGATGCAAGAGGGATGTTTGTGGTTGATACCATTAGAAGTGCATTTGCCTTCCTGAATCACTGAATTCACTATTAGGCATTAAGGCTTCTTCACAGCCTCGATTGAATTATCCCCACTGGTTGTTGATGACATGAACGCTTCCACATGTCATGGTTTTCTTCTCTTAACTCCTACATTCTCAGTATCCCTTTATTTTCTGGGTCTATACAACAGACAGTATGTAAAGACGGACGACGCGTCTCCACCTCCTCTCTCAATCGCTCGGCTGTCAGTCATAACGTGAAACCCCCTTTTTATAGCATCAAATAACTACATAAAACCAAACCTATCAGAAAAATGAACACTTGAACAAACATCAGTGTGTCAAGAACGAACTAAAATGACAGAAACCTTCTTTGGACAAAATGTATTTGACGTGTACTTTGATTATTTAGTATATACAGGAGTTTACTGCAGCCAGCCCCCAGTGGGCGATTGACAAGTTTTCATGTCTTCCGTCTTTATATACAGTCTATGGTCTATACTTTTCCAATAATTTCCAGTTTCCTGGGAAGAACTATGTAATGTTGTAGTGTTTATAAAGACATGTGCTGAAGTTCCATTCTTTTACATGATTTCATCTCGATACCAGATGTGCATTACACAGTACTTTGTACTGATTATAGAGAAAAATGTTCAATTGGTACACTTCAAATTGATTAATTCCAATGGATTACTAGTGTAAACTAGAGTCTCGTAGTCGGTACACAGCTAATCAGCTATTCATATAAAACACTAAGTTTGCCAACAGTCAAGCACACAGCATATACTGTATGGAGGATGCAATTTTCAATAATAAATCAATAAAGGATGAATGATTCCTTTGGTTTAAATGAAGCTTTTATGTCGAGACATTTTCATACTTTGTAGCCTTCCAAATTCTTTCCACAAAACTGGCTGGAAAATTATTAGGAAATTACTGACCTGTAAAATAAAGCATTGAATTATTCTTTTCACCTGTCCTTGACCCCATGAGGTTTTGCATTAAGGAAGAAAAAATGGTTGGGAAATAACTGCTCAGGCCTACCCAGAAGCCTTCAATGTGCAGAATGATGATGATATTTCCCAGTAAAACAATCTTATGGCGCAGGGGCCCAATGCCACTCTGGAGACTGCACAGCAAAATCAGCCCTACTGACTTCCTCCTAGTCACAACCTTTGCACGCGACCTTATTTGGCCGACGTCATTGCTCACCACTCTCACATATTCCCTCCAGATGTCTTCTCTCTGTGCAGTATGTATCTGTCAGAGGATGCAAGGAGCCGTCGGAAGCTCTGACCCCAATACCTTCACCCCGGTCCCCAGCGAGCCCAGCCCGCCACTGTGATGCTTCTGCAGCCATTATTTCCCATTAGTGCCTGACAGCGGGGCCGTTTGTAGCAGTGAGACCCTGCGGAGAAACAGGTATGCCACCTTGCCCCCGTCCCTTTGTTAGCACACATGTTGTTCCACCTCACCTGGACCGTTGCTGGGCGCACAGTTTTGTTGGAGGTTATCTCAAAATTAGGACATAGAAGTTTGAGACCTACATTCGCTGTAAATAGGTTGCTTTGACTGCATGCAAATACTGCAGAGTACAGTCGAAGCTATCTTAATGTGAAACGAGTAGCCTTATTTAAAGAGCACTTTTCAAAACAGTATTACAAAGTGCTTTTCATTAGGGAGAAAGTGACGTCTTTCTTCTGCAGAGCGCAGGGACCTGGCAGGAACACAGGTCTGTGTTAGTGAAGATATGTTGGTGCAGAACCAGCGGGGGTCTTGTAGGCCAGGAGCATCGCTTTGAACCTGATGCGGGCGACAACGGGGAGCCAGTGGGACCTGATGAAGAGACGGGTTACGTGCGCTCTCTTCGGTTCATTGAAGACCACTCTTGCCGTCGCATTCTGGATCATCTGCAGAGGTTTGGTTGTGCAAGCAGGGAGTCCAGCCAGCAGCGCGTTGCAATAGTCCAGTTTGGACGAGACAAGAGCCTGGACCAGGACTTGTGTAGACTGCTCAGATAGGAAAGGTCTGATTTTCCTGATGTTGTAGAGGTTGGGGCTGGCGACATGGTTTTCCCAGTTTGGTGTGGAAGAAGTTGACTGGCCTGAGCCCTGACCTCAGCCCCATCTAAAACCTTTGGGATGAACTGGAACACAGACTGTGAGGATGTTTCAGTGGTCGACTTTAAAGTCAGATGTGGGTGTACTGTCGAGGTGTCCACATACTTTTGGCCATGTAGTGTATCAGTCTATGAGGTTAGTATAAAGCTGTGCTCTGTCTGTGTGAAAAAAGTAAGATTTTTGAAGGACAAACCTCTACCAGCTGTAATGAAAGTAAAGCAACTGAAGTGCCTTTCTTAGAAAAAAGGTTTGTAGCGTTTGTTCGTCCTTCAGCGATCCCTCCGCGCTCAAAGCCAAGAGGATAACGCCATGTTTGGGATCATGCCAGAGAATCACGAAGGTAAACACTCAGCCGGAACAGCAGAGCAAATCACGGTCGCTGCATCTGTACCGAGTCCTCGCGTCTAATAAACAAATATGACGAGCGCTTCTCTCACCGTGTCATCTAATTCATCATCTACTGTCCTTGGCTTTTTTCTTCTCTTGTTCCTTCAGGCTGATTGGAAATAAAAGGCAATTAGAGACAGTTTTCTTCTGACCCGATTTTATGTACAATTTAAATTCAAGAGGCCCAAATTTACTGCACGCACAGGCTTTATTCAATTTCGTAAGTATGCATAATCGGACACACACACACACACACACACACACACACACCAGTCTGTTGAAGGCTCTGTCTTGCATGCAAACACACTCAACATGCACACAAGTTGGTATAAATGTGTCCTTTAAGGTAATCAGTGTCTCACGTACGTGTGTGTGTGCATATATATATATACATATATATCTTTCCCTCACACACACACACACACACGCCGTCTCCGTCCTTTTTAGCCTGATCAATTTGTTAAGTTTACCTCGATGACACTGAGGGCCCGCTGAAAATATCCTATCCGTGCAATCTTCCTTCCCTCTCTCCTTAAACGTTTGCTTTGGCTCGGCATGATGAATGATCGCTCGGACCAATCAATTCTATTTAGATAAGCGGGCCTCCAGAGAGGACAGGAAAGGGAAGAAGGATGGCTTTTGTGAGTTATTCAACACAGAGGCCCAAGGTTATTGTTATTTAGGCTGCTCTCCAACCTGTTATTGCTCAGGTAGGGCAGGCCTTTTGGTAGCTGTAGTCTAGGCGATTAAAGGGTTAGTTCAGGGTTTTTGAAGTGGGGCTGTATGAGGTACACAGTAGATGGCGGTCGGCACGTCCCCAGTTTGGAGAAGCAGAGTAATAATAATAATAATACATTTTATTTATAATGCGCTTTTCTAATACCCAAAACGCTACAAACAATAACAATTAAAAGGAAATAAAATACAAAAATAATGAAGTACCAAATAATTATAAAATAACCACTACAGTACAACACAAGATAATAAAAATCTATATATAGGCAATTTTGACAGCTTCTTGAAACTAACAAGTGCAGGAGCGTCTCTGAACAGCGAGAGGAAGTGCGTTCCATAACCTGGGTGCAGAGACAGAGAAGGCTCTCTCCCCCATAGATTTTAATCTACGGGGAGGCTGCTGAAGAGTGAGAGAATCAGCTGACCGGAGGGAACGAGACGGCGTGTACAGGGTGACTAGGTCACAGATAGAAGAAGGGGCTATTCCATGCAAAGCTTTGTAAGTTAGTGCAGGAGTTTGGAAAACGATACGCGACTGAACAGGAGGCCAATGCAAACGCTAAGGCACGCCTGTGATGTGTTGACGAGATGAAGTGCGTGTACGAACGCGTGCTGCTGAATTCTGGATATACTGTAGCCGTTTGATTGATTTGGCAGGTAACCCAACAAACAGTGCATTACAATAGTCAGTCCTGGAAGTTAGAAATGCATGAATAAGTCTTTCAGCATCAGGCAGGCAGTAGTACCGGGACGGAAGTTAAGCAATGTACTGCTGTGGACAGGGCCAGCAGCAAAATGTACTTAAGACACCTAAAAGAAGGCTCACCCAATACAACCAATATCAGTTCAGGTGCACGCTATATTTAGAATATTTACAGAGCTTTACCTTGCTGTCAGACAGCCATATCCTTTGGCAATACATTTTCTCAACTGTAGAACTTCCTTATTCCTACGCATAAGCACAACTTGGCCGTGCACTGTATAACACAGACAGAGATCACTCCAGAATAGATTTTTAATGTCATCAGATGTCACAAACAGTGTGGTTTTCCACAAGGTTCCATACTCGGTCCCATTTTATTTCTTATGTACATCAATGATTTGCATTTGATATCTAAAGAAGCGCGCTTCATTTTATATGCCGACGATACCAATATTTTTCTTACTGTTAAAGATTGGACATAGGTTGACAACCCATTTGAGCAATGTTCTAGATAGGATGGATATCTGGCTCAAATGCAATAAGTTTTCCCTTAATGTTAAAAAGAGGGCTCAGAGTGTGATCATCCAGCCTAAAAGTAGAACCCTGTCAGATCATCTTCGACCGATTCCCATAAATAATAATATTCTTAAAAATGTTTCCCATGTTAAGCTCTTAGGTGTAATTATTGATGATCAGCTTAACTGGAAATAGCACATCTCTTATGTGTCCAACAAAGTAGCAAGAAATATTGGTATTTTAAGGAAAGTGAGACATATCTTGTCAAGAAAACACTTTTATGGATCTATGTTACTCAATGAATTATCCCTTCATATCTTATATTGTGGGCAAGTACATAAAAAAACAGTCTCTAGGAAATAATAATAAATAATATCTCCAGGGTTTGATATAACCGGGCAGTATTAGCATTCCAGCTAGAGTTAGTGACCATTCTAACACTTTGTTTTTGTGTCTATCATTTCAATGTTAGTTGGGTTCCTCTTGCAAGCCCTCAGGGTTTTTTTCATCTCACCAGTGAATTTGTTGTATGCTTCTTCTCTGGTTTTATTTTATAAGATTATGCCCAAATACAGAACTAAAGAACTAAAATGTTGAAATGTTAAAGAGTTTGGGGTTGCAGACGAAGAGGAAAATGAACCAAAAAGATGAAAAGGACGCAATTTAAATGTAAATGGGTTAATACGCCTCGGTTTTGGTGACGATCGTGAACTCTGCTGGTGGTCCAGCCTCACAAACTCATTCTGGGTGGACAACTAGAATGCTTTATTATAAATTCTAGGGGAGATCCCAAAGTTTCCAAATACCAATATATTGAATATATCAAGTTGAACTAAGCCCAGTAGCATACATTAAGGTTCAACCTGGATAACTTCTTTTTCATTTATTTTTTTCTAAACTTTCTTGATTCTTTCCCTCTTCTGTTTTTGCGTTTAATTACTATTTAAATGTTGAATGATGTGCACTGGTAGAAATTTTAACGTGTATATTAAGACTATTACAGTGCATTTTCTAGCTCCTACATAGGTGATGACGTTCGTCTAACGTCCTCTTGCTGTGAAATGGCAACCAGCAAATAATTCCAACCGTATTCAGTGCCTCAACCGAGCAAGACCGCGAAATCTGGGACTTGAAGCAACACTTTTCCCGAGATGTGGTAACAGTTCAGCAGTTGATGTTCCTGTTCCTTTAACAATGGTATCCAGTGTTCATCGACAGCTGTTTATGTCCAAAACGACCCTTCAGGAGTGTTTTAGGTGGTGACTACACCAGTGTTGTAGTCGACAGAAAGGAGAGATGTTTTACCCAACAGCTCCACCCAGTGGTTCATTAGCAGTGTTACCTAAAGGGGCAGAAATGACCGCCACAGAAACATTGGCAACTTTTTTTCCCCATTGTATTTATTTATTTAATGTCAATCATAGGAATTTTTTTTTTCCTCTCTTGTGGTCTGAAACAACATTGGCTTTTGGTCCCTGAGAACGACCTCTTTAGGACCACTGTGGAATATTTATACACTGATGAAACCGTTTCACGCAGCAACGGGCGTGTATACAACAGCAAGATTCGGCTAAGTCCAAAGCAGTATCACAATTCCTCACACAACCTTTTGTTCAACCATAGTAATCAAGTGTCACAACTGATTCACAGTTTATAAAGATACAATTGTCTCAAATATCCCTCCGAGACGCCGTAAAGAAGCGGCTTTCCTGGTTTCTCCACTTTTTTTGGGGCCTCTGACCTGGTTCTTAGGTTCTAAAAACTCCCCGTAACCACAGACACAGCAGAGCTTTTGTGCGATTTTCAGAATGGCTTTCTTTTGTCTTTTACTTCGAGAGCCTAAAACACACGCTCCAAAAAGATTCACCACACGCGGAGGACCGCCGCTGTTGGGATGGACACATATTATATTATTGGACACCTCACCCAGAATATGGACAGCCTGTGTATTCATATTTATACATATGTAAACCTCTTCACACACAAAAAAAACAAATTAAAAAAAAACACACGAACTTGCTCCCAAAGGGTCACTATTTACCTTCCACAATTCATTAATCTAATCAGGCATGTCTTTACAAATCTAACTCACAAATGTCTATAGAAATGCAGCATCACCTTCATTTGAAAAAAAAATAAATAAATAAAAATGAAGTCCCTGACATGCACACACCAAAATCTGGTAGATTATATCTGCATATTCATGACATTTTCCATCACAGCAGACATGTTTTGGAGCTCTAATGTAAAAATAATCACAATAATATTTCAGTTCCTCGGCTGCATCTGAAAGGTAAAAGCAGCTGGAAGCTTGGCGTTTAGCGCACAACTTTCCCTGAAAATTTCCCCTCAAACATTTTGCTTATGGTCCATTTCTTTTATTGAAAACAGTCTCTCTGAAGCAAAACCGAAGCCTGTAATCAACCGACGTCCTGACCGTCAAAGACCCAAATAAAGAGACGTGGCGACGGCAATCAAGTCTGTGCAGCGGCGTGTTTCTGAGGCATCATTTCAAAGGCTTAAACTTCCCGTGAGCGTCAGGTGATTGGCAGGAAGCAGGGACATGGAGACACTGCAACGAGGGTATTCCATTACAACATTTTGGTTCTTTGGAAGCGGACTGTCAAAGGGAACGGCAGCAGACGGCGGCTTCAGGAGGAGGACAATGAGCTCCCTGATCTGCTGCCACAGTGGCTGCGTGCAACTCTCCAAGGAACGGAGCGTTGAGGAGAAACCCACCACACAAACATGAGAACGAACACTAACATATGTCTAAAGACAAGAGCAAGTAAACGAGTCGGAGCTCAGTTGACGCAGTTTGGCTCTGGCCAAACTTACTGGCATCGTTAGTCCGTATTTGAAATCACAGAGAAACTACTGAAAATTGCATTCGAAAACGAACAAGTTAGCCGGGTGGAGGCGAGATAGATTATGTATATTTGCCAAAAAGTATTACATCGTACTCTGCTGATTAGGGCTGTTTATCACCTTGAAACGAAGCCGGTTTTGCTTTCTTTTCTCACTCAGACAGAGGGACAAGATATGGAGCCAGAATGCGATGAAAACTAGAATCGATAAGCAGAACTAGAACCCTCACAATGACGTGTTTTTTTAACTCTTTTAAGCCCTTGCAGTTAGACACCTGAGAAGTTGTGCTTCTTCTGAAGGGATTCAGAACGCGGTAGGCTATACGTTGCTCTCACAGGACGTCTGAGCCTCCTTGTCCTTACCGCTGACCTTCTCCGAAACCGTGTGGACCGACACTTTGACGTCAACACCTCCACCATTCATCCCAGGTCGGTCCCTCGACAGCAGCGCCTCACGCACCTCGTCGGGGGAGGCCGGGCCGATAGCTTGTCTGTTCCCAGACGCCGACGTCCTGACCGGCTCTGTGGGGCGAGGCCCCGGGTTCGCCGTCGCCGCGCCCTCCTCCCCGGACGTGCGGCAGTTTAGGATGAGCGGCGGCAGGGGAACGCTCCGCGCCAGCTCCTCCATGTGCCGGGCGAACTCCATGGTCTTGAACTGCGTGACCTTGGCGAGCTCCAGCGTCTTGGCAGACGTGACGATGGGAATGCGCTTGGCGACCTCAAACGCCCTCTGCAGCTTCTCGGGGCCCTCGGTGCGGAAGAACTCGTTGATGGCCCTCTCCGTCTTCTTGAGGTGGCTGCTGACCATGCAGAGCCGCGTCACGTTGAGGACCATGGTGATGGCGAAGGCCACCAGGCAGACGATGACGTAGTAGAGGCCCAGGCCGCTGTCGGTGTGGGCTACGCGCAGAGTGACAGTGTAGTTTTTGGTCCCGCCGGCGCCGCTGGGCGCGACGCACGTGTAGCGGCCGCGGTCCTCAAAGGAGACCCCAGTGATGTTCAGGACGCCGTTCTCCTGAATCTGCCACTTCCCACCTGGAGTTAAAACACATGAGACAACAAGACAAACACAGCCTTAGTTGAGAATTGGCACTTCTCACTCAGAGCAGATTAGAAAACCCCCAGCATGTCCTCCATCAATGCAGCATCAAGAACATTTGCGCCGGCCAGGACACCCAGTAAGCGCTCATTTATTTCCACCATTACTCAATGCCATTTAAATCCTTCCACAAACCCCTACCTGAGAAGGCAAAAAGCGGTTTTCTACGTCAGATCAGATTCAACAAACAACAACAACAACAATAATAATGTTGCATTAAAGTTTCAGTGCTGACTCACAAACTGCTTCCGCATTGTGGTGTCAAGAGTTTCCTGGTACATGCGTGAAAGCACAACTGGCGCTGGCAGGTGACGACAGACTGATAACGGGGAATGACGGCGAAAACCAACAAGGGCTGGGGATGATACTGACGACGGCGAATGTTGAGGAATTGATGACTTGGAAGAAAATCAGCGACAGATAGCAATTTTTTTTTTTGATTTGTTTGCCATATCAGCATTTTTGATACCTGAAAACTGGACTGAACGCTAAAATGTTATTCAGAGTTCATTCTCACGTCGAAAGAATGAGTATTCAGTGCTTGAGTTGTAAAACGAAACATATAAATATTAAAAGACGCACCGTGTGATGTATACATATCCTCTTATTAATCAAAGAGCACTTAGGTATTACTATGGTACGGATAACTTCAGGACACCAAAAGCCCTTTTTGGTCCGTAAAAAACTCTGTCTGTACAAAATGTTATCGTGTTGTAGTGTTTTGCACTGTTTGGTTCCTTACCGTCGGGAGTAGTTTCCTTTCTTCTGGCTTATCTACTTCCTTGAGGCTTTAGTTGCAGTTATCAACATCAGAATTAGGCTATTGATTGATCCCCGAGGGGAAACTCTTTGTGACAGCAGCTCACTATCACGTCAGTGCACACGAGAACGGAAGTACTCAGCCAAAGGCAATAACATAATACAGGTAAGTACAAAGTGGGTTAACCGGTTGAGGTTAATATTACAGTATAAAGTAATAGTGCATGAGCTGTCAAGTTCCTTGTAGCTTATTAACTATATATCATGGGACGGAGGATGTTGCACAGCCTACTAGAAGTATAAATAAGTATCACAAATTAAATTTAAAACAGGGTGTGTTGCACAGTAGTTTAAGCACCGGATATTCCCAAATTATGTCCTGTGTTGCAGAGAAAAGGAAAAGTTTGAGCCTACTTTTAATGTAACCCCCCCCCCCCCCCCCCCCCCCCCCCCCCCCCCCCCCCCGCCCCCCTCCACCTCCCCCCCTCCCTCCGCCCCCCTTTCCATCCTCGTTTTCCTTCTCCCCCC
>WNGW01000031.1:2014806-2025967 GCA_011952105.1 Coreoperca whiteheadi
ATGTTGTTTTTTGTGCCCGGGAAAAGGAAACAGTTGTTCCTTCTTTTTTAGTCCCCCCCCCCCCCCCCCCCCCCCCGACCAATTTCACCAAATGCTTACTTTGTGTTGAGAAGTGTGCTGTTTGACTGCGTGCCTGTTTTGATACACCGGTTTCAGAAAGAATGCACCGTAGGGGAGGGCATGGCATCTGATTTTTACACCATGATGAAAGCCGTCTGGTGAAATAAGGTCTTGATAATAACGATGAGAACCTCTTATATGACTGCTTTACTTAGATTGGGGGGGGGGGTCAGCCCTGGCCACCACCCAGGCAATAGTTGGGTGTCCATACCTGTGTCCTCACCCAGCAGGCGTCCCTTAGAGTCGTACCACCTGATGCCCCCGTGGCCTCCGGTCGCGTTACACCCGATCAGCGCGCTGGATCCCTCCCTCACCACGACGACCCCGCCGGAGGGGGCGGCGGCGGCGGCGGCCACCCCCGACCCACCCAGAGCCCCGCCCGCGGCCCAGCCGCCGAGCAGCAGGACCGGGAGCAGCAGGCGCGACAGGCGGCGCGGCGGAGGCGGGGACATGCCACAGGGCGTCGCGGCTCCGGCTCACGTCCAGACGAGACGAACCTGCAGAACAGGAAGAGCCAACGGTCACGGCCGGTGCAGAGACACGGGCCTGGAGACACCCACCCTGCAGGTGTCCTCCCTGGCGACAGTCCTGTCCAGATCGGATGAATCTTTATCTATTGCAGGATTCAGTATTTCCAAACACACACGCTACTTTCATGGATTCATTTAGACGGCTCTTGAGTTTTAGCTGTGAAATTTAAGCCACCCTTTCAACGGGGAACTTCAGGGCCAAAGCTTCCCTGAGTAACGTTACAGAGTATTTTTGCCTTCTGGTTTCCTGAAAGCACTCGACGTTTTGCTTCTCGTTTGCCTTCGTCGCGTTTATCTCCACTACAAGAATATCTTAGCTTAAGGAGCTACTTACTTGCTGGTTGTTCCTCTGAGTGCAAAGGTTTGCTTTTAGATGGAATAGTGTTCGTTTGCCTTTACAATGAACCATGAAGAGCGCCGGCTAGTGCTGTTGTCCCTTAAACCTAAACCTAAAACTGCAGTGGTGACGATAGCGCTCAAGAAAGTTCTGACATAAAAAGCAGTCCTGTTCTAGTGCAAAAATAGAAAAAAAAAACTGATTTCAATAATTAGTTGGGAAGCACTGAACACCGAGCTGCTCTGGCGTAGCTTTGGTGTCTCGACGAAAGAACACCCCCCCCCGCGTCTGAGCCAGCCCCTCTCACCTGCAGCTCGCACAGAGACCAGAACCCCAAATCCCCGACGGACCTTTGAGCCTCAAAGCCTTGACGTGGAGCTCCGTGACCCACTATGTTCCTTTAACTCCTGTTTCTGCGGGTTCCTCGCGCTCTCACCCTCCAAGCAGCGCCCACTTCCTGCTTCAGGTGTGCGCGAGTGGGCGTGGCTGGCGCGCTCTCATTTGTCCCACGGCAGGTAGATGATGACCTCACCTGGGAAAAGTGGGCCGCGGCCAGCCTACTGCGTGATCAGCGGCTGCCTCTTCTCCTCCTCCTCCTTCTGTTGGGCTCTATGGCGGTTGGCATGCCAAGTGTTGCATTACCGCCATCTGCTAAAGTTATTTTTTTTCCATATATCTGTATTTAATTATTTTGTATATAGTTTAATGTATCACTGTATCTATCATTTATTGTTTACACTGCCTTGCAAATCTTTGCAAAAACTTTGTAGAATACTAATTAAGATTCCCACTTGAATTTGTAATTGTTCTAAATGAAGTAAAATAAAAACAAACAAAAAAATTCTGTAAAAATACATAGTATTTTTTGTTGAATATAGAAAATGATTTTTTTTTTACTATGTTAATTAATTGTGTTTAAGTATTTACTCATTATTTGGATTTGTATTGTCTAGAATGTATGAATTAATGAATTACTTGATTTTTTAAAACAGACCTGGAAGACAAACGACGACTACATATTCATGTCTTTTATTTTTGAGAACTAAAGTTGATAACGTTTTTTGTCGGAAGTTTAAATTGTTTTATTTTGAAGGCGTCGGAAGTCTGCATTACTCAAAGGGAGAGACCGGTAGTATGGCGGCTTGTCCTTCAAAATAAAATCGTAAAACCGGTCACCCCTGGAAAAAAATATCCAAAATGGTTTTGGTGTCCAAAAATATCTAAAAGGACACCAAACCTTTATTTGATAAAAGTGTCTTTGATTCCAACCTCAACGCTGAGTTTTATTTTTGCAGTAATTCTGTTGAAACCCAAATGTTCTAAAAATATACATTTTATTTCGAAGATGCCAACCGGAACCGATTGCTCGCCGTCGAAGCTGGTCGGGGGAAAACACAACGTGACGTGGCTAGTCCTAAAAGAGTGCGAAAACCTCGATCAATAAACTGTTAATTGGGAAACTAACGTTTCACGCGTAGAAACAGAAGCGGGAGCCGAAACACGGAAGATAACGCTGTCCTGTTGGTTTTGGTAAGAACACTGTTAGCAGACGGGGGCAACATTAACTGCTAGCACCCAGACTGACAGGAGGGAAGGTGAGTTTGTAGCAAGAGTGTAAGTTAGGTTGTTTTTACGACTAAAATATGCGTTGATAATTACTGAAACGGCTTAAGTTATAAAAACCCAACACTTGTCCTAGCCATATTGTCAAATTCACGACCGAGTCATTAGCTAGCAACCCGTAGTAAAGCTTGAGTAAGGCAGCTAAGACGAGCTACAATACTGATGTTAGTTGCTAATGGATAATCTGAGTTACACATCCGACTGTAAGGTTTATGTCACAGTATAAGTCCCTGTGTTTGTGTCAGGAATCCGTGCTTCCATGCACAGAGAGGCTGTATGTGGATACACGGTGTAAGCTGAATTGGACCCTTTTTTTTATTGCAGTTTGGGTTTTAGAAAACTCAGACTGCACTTGAACCTGACACTCCCTCCAGCAGCCAACAGCTGATCCCTGGGTGTAGTTGAAATGCATCCAGGGAAATGTAGTCAACCGCTTGGAGGAGAGTGAATTACAGCAAAGTAACTCCTGGAATGAACCCATGAAGTGTTTGGATCCAGCAGTGGAAGAGGGATCAGATTGATCTGTACGCCCCATTTAGTCCCGTCCCACGAAACCCTTGTCACCTCAAATTGCTCCTCAGCTTATATCCTGTTTTCAGGTTCTCTTCAGGACAAGCCAGCTCTGCATTAACTGTTTTGTAGCCCACAAACTTCCCCCACCACCGAAATTGAACTCTGAATTTGTTCCCAGCTCAGCCCGTGAGCATGCGATGCTCTCAGGGTGGAAACACCGCGCTGTATGCGGGGGTGTAATTGGATGCTTATCCGGCTAACAGCTGTGTTTTCACTCTGAAGGCATGCGCTGAGACGCGAAGATGTCAGACAGCGAAGCCCCGCCAGCGGAGGGTTCAGAGGTGGCCCCAGAGATTCGGGATGGCCCCGCCGCCGCGACACCCGACCGCTCCCCGCCGGCCACGCCTGACGTCTCGACTGACGTGGCCCCGACGAGGAAGGCGAGGAGGAGGCCGGACGCCAAACCGGCAGCCGAAGTTGAGGAGATGGCGACAGTAGAGGAGCAGCCGGCAAAGGCACTGATGAGCTCATTCTTGTTAAATGCTAGACAGAACCAGAGTAATGGTAAAAAAAGAGCCTTTCTGGGGGGGGATGCTCGTGTGAGAGCATATGCCTTTAGCTAGACGGATGCCGGATGGCGTTTTCTCAGTGGTCATCTAGCGTCTCCATCTAGGCATTGCTCAGACGAACACTGGCTGAGGGATCGCTCGTGGAAATATCAAACCTTTTCCACAACCGTTTTATAAAGCCACTATTGAAAGTATTCTACACTGTAGTGAAGCCGGTCTGGTATGGCAACACATGCTGCTGTACTAAACAAACACAACCAAGCGTGCTGGCTGAATAATGTCTAAAGTCTCTCAGCTTGCTCACTACATATCATCTGTCTTTTATCCCCTAGGAGGCGCTACGGGCCTGTGGCCACCGTTCAAATGTTTATTTCTTACGGCACTAAGGACCCTGAATGCTGCTGCTGCTGCTTTCCCCTAGCACAACTATTCAGGTGTTAACTGTGACTGTGTCACAAAAGTCATTGACTTTTCTCCTACTCATTCACATCCTCTGTCTTTTCTTTCCTTCCGTCCCCCCCCCTCTCTCTCTCAGACATCCGGTGAGTCCACTGTGTCTCAGGGCGGTTGGGGCTACTGGGGCAGCTGGGGCAAGTCCCTCTTATCCACAGCAACGGCCACCGTGTCCACCGTGGGTGAGTATAGACCGCCTAGCACCAGACTTCGTGCGTCCTAGACGCACGTGTACGGGCGGAGTTTTTGTTGTCTACCTACAGCCAGTCGTCCTCCAATCACATGCGTAAAGCTCTGCCTTGCCTTGGTTCCACCTCTTCGTATGAAACAAAGTGCCGCGCCACCGTTTTATTTAACGCTTCAGCAGCTCAGCATATTTACTGTATAACGCGATCTTTCAGCAGAATGCACACTTGCAGTTATGCGAGGGCCCTCATGGAACCTAAAAAATAATGTCTGTGAACCTTAAACTCAATGTTTTCAATAATAATAATAATAATACTGTTTTTTGTATAGCGGTTTTCAAAGTCAAATTATAAAGCACTTTTTCAAAATGACTTTTTCGAATCATTTGAAATGTTTAACGCGTTAAAAAACAACGTACGCGATTAACGCAACACTGCGATTAAGACGCCGTAGCGCGCTCAGTTTGGAAGTTAGCTAGACGACTTGAGGCATCCATTGGTACCGTAATCGTGCAGTCTTGTCGAGAAGGCTGCTCCAGAGTTAGGCAAAACGATGGCGAGGGAAAAGGGTCCCTTTTGAACTCAGAATCGCACCATTGTGGACCTTGTTGAAATTCAACTGGCACTTGAACATGGAGCACATTTATTGTTGTTAGTTATCATCAATAGCGGTGCATGTAAGAAATGATTGCTGATATCTAATTTTAATGGCCTCGATGGTTTTGAAATTCCCCTGGCACTGGAACCTGTAGCCCTGGGTTTCTGTTATTGCATCTGTTCGTTAAGCTGACAGTCGGTTTGTAGATCACACGAGAGAATCTATGTTCAAAGTAAAACAAAAAATGCTATTAAACAATAATATTTTCATTTAAATATAATTCCATGGTGTTGCTTCTACATGAATTCTGTGATTTTACATTTTAATATCCATTATTACAAGCATCAATGTTAAGAAGAAAAAAAGCTTTGTGTGCTGTTTTATGTTAATTGAACTAAAGAAGAGTCCAAGAAATAATTTGAATTAATTTCAAAAGCAGAAACGTCCTGCGTTGTGTATTATTTGTTACTATACGCTGTCTCACCTCACTGTCTTTCCGTCTATTACCGTTCAGAGTTGTTCTGTACTCTACATTAGGGCTGCACGATATGGTATTGCGATTATTTTTGACACATGTTGCGAACTGATTCACGATCAGCAGGAATGACCATTTTTATTTTGGTGGAGAGCCCCTGCCTCAAGTGGAGGAGTTTAAGTATCTTGGCGTCTTGTTCACGAGGACGGAGCGGGAGATCGGCAGGCGCATCGGGGCATCCTCTGCAGTGATGCGGTCGATATACCGGTCTGTCGTGGTAAAGAAAGAGCTGAGCTGCAAGGCGAAGCTCTCTGTTTACCGGTCGATTTACGTTCCTACTCTCACCTGTGGTCATGAGCTTTGGGTCATGATCGAAAGGACAAGATCCCGGATACAGGCGGACGAAATGAGTCTCCTCCGCAGGGCGGCTGGGCGCTCCCTTAGAGACAGGGTGAGGAGCTCGGTCACTCGGGAGGAGCTCAGAGTAGAGCCGCTGCTCCTCCACATCGGGAGGAGTCAGCTGAGGTGGCTCTGGCATCTGTCCCGGACGCCTCCCCGGGGAGGTGTCCGACCGGGAGGAGGCCCCGGGGAAGACCCAGAACACGCTGGAGGGACTGTGTCTCTCGGCTGGCCTGGGAACGCCTCGGTATTCCCCCGGAAGAGCTGGAGGAAGTGTCTGGGGAGAGGGAAGTCTGGGCGTCTCTGCTCAGACTGCTGCCCCCGCGACCCGGCCCCGGATAAGAGGGAGAAGATGGATGGATCGAACTTTTTATTTTCACTGAAAAAAAACCCAAACTGTTAAAATCGTGATGATGTGACATTTTTTGGGGTCTGCTCCAAACATCTGGAGATCAAGATCTGCAGGCCGGGGCTTCTCTCTTCTATAATGCCGTTTTGTCTCATTTAACCTTTTTCAACGAAAATTGCAGCTTCTGCGACTTGGATGTTGCTCTTGACCATATTGCTATTTTGCTTATAATCCCGTATCATTGTGTGGCCCTACCTCCCACGCTGCTTGTCTCTCCTATCCGTCCAGGCCAAGGGCTCACTCAGGTCATCGAGAAGGCAGAGACGTCGCTGGGAATCCCCAGTCCCACCGAACTCTCGGCACAAGTTGAGGAAGAGCAGAAAGAGCAGGGTAAGGCACGACACTGGGCTTCACGGGCCCAGGCTTCATGGATCTGCCCGTCTTGTACGCAGAGATCTACGAACACGAGTCAGTTGCCCACACGTCGCATATTCTCTCCATGTGGTGTTAACCTTGCGTAACAGCACGTTCGTTTCTCCTCCTGCAGGCGAGGCCAGCAGCGAGACGGACAAAGCCGCAGGAGATGGATCGGCAGCGGTGGGCAGCGCCATGGGAATGCTGTCGTCACTCACCAGCGTCGTCCAGAGCACAGTAAGCAGAAAGGCTGCGCGTTTCAGCTCCTTGGAAGAGTCACTATTGGCAGTCATTATTTAAAGCCAGTTCACTTTTGAGTCGTCTTGTTTTAAAAACGTTCCAAGGCAGTAAACGTGACCGCGACTCTGCGCCGTCACCTCCAGTTTTTGGTGTTTCGGGAGCCTTTTAGAAACCGTTCAGGCAATGCCAACAAAACCAGGCCCTTACTTCCAAAGGGGACGTTCTGGAAATATGTCATTTTTAGTCTACATCGGCAACAAAGTGCGACACGTTGCCAGGTTGTTTTTGAATTTTTAGAACGTGCGTTTAGTTGAACAGGTGCAGCCATTTGGCTAAAACACCGTCATTGTGATGCTTCTAGATTTTCCAAAAGTTCGTATAATGTAGTCTTTCAATATGTTCAGTGTCCTTTGCAGGTGTTGTCGTTGTGGAGATTACAGTGGGACTAAACTCTTCTTATTTTCTGCTCCTCGCAGGGGAAATCGGTGATAACGGGCGGGCTGGACGCTCTGGAGTTCATCGGGAAGAAGACGATGGACGTGATAGCGGAAGGTGATCCTGGATTTAAGAAGACCAAAGGGCTGATGAACAGGAACTCCACCCTGTCTCAGGTGGGCAATAGAAATATGTAAATGAAGAGCTGCATATTTATGTTTGACGAGGCACTGGAATATTAAAGGTGAGCTCTGCGATTCTGGAGACATCCGGTGCCATGATATAGAGCGAACGACGACGCAGCAGGGTAACGTAGACAGGAAGCTGAATGTCCGTGGTCAAGTCGTTTAACGTCACCAGACACACACATCACGGCTGGATTAGTGCTGTGAGGCTCGGTCCGAGCCTCTTTGTGTGTTTCCCATTTACAGAGCCAGGGCCGAGTACAAACACCGGAGTTTGTTTCAGCGCGTCACACTGAACGGACAGCTAGCGAGGAGATATTCACTGAATCGGACAAGGAGGCGTTGTGTCTTTGAGTGTGGAAGGGAAGGAGGACCCAGATGCAGACAGTATTAGGCGAAGTGGAGGGTTTATTAACTGCCCCAGCAGGCAAAATCCAAAAAACCCAAAGCAAGGCACAAGTCCAAAAAGCCACCGAAATAAATCCAAACGTCTGGGAAGTACAACGCAGGGGAGGACACGCAGACTAAATACTCTTAGGGAAGAGGAGAAAACGAGACACAGGTGAACACACTCAGGGAATCAGGGGCAGGAAGTAAACCAGACCGACACCTTACCAAAATAAAACAGGAAGTATCAGAAGCAAAACCCCAAAACATAGACTTAAACAGACAATTTCAAAATAAAACAAGAACCCAAAACAATGATCATACCGAACTCAGACAGACTAATAACCAAAAACACTCCACAAGACCCCCAAATATGCCCTATAGAACCAAACCATAACAGCAGGATTGCATTGGAATCGCATACCCCGCGTTTAACTGTCTAAGTTGGACCTTCAGCATCTCTAAAACACAGTGTGTGATCTCATCTCATCCGTCTCGTTTTACCTCTTTATATCTGTCCGTGGACAAAAATTAGATTAATGAGAGTTTAATGGAATTTTAAAGATTTGATAAGATGGAATAAAATACTCAAGACTAAACAAAATTAATCTTGATGAATCTAAATCAAGTGAGAGGACACAAGGTAATAAAAGTCAATGTAAACAGTTTTCAAAAATAATCTCAAGCCAAGGGCCACAAAGTAGATTTTCTGAAGCTTTCGACCGCATGGCATGGTCTTTATCAGCAGAACCAAAGTAAGATGAGACTAAACTGAGTGTTTGATCAACGCTTAGTAAACCACAGCGACATCAACTTCAGCTGCTTCCCTCCTGACTGTCTCTTTCAGCGTTTCGTCCCTCTCTGTCTCGTAGGTGTTGAGGGAGGCGAAGGAGCGGGAGGAGCTGCAGAGCGCGGCGAGAGAGGCCTCGGAGTCCGAGAAGAAGCCGGTCGCTCACTACGGGATGCTCTTTGATGAATTTCAGGGTCTGTCTCACCTCGAGGCCCTGGAGATTCTGTCTCGAGAGAGCGAGTCTAAGGTTCGATGGGGGGGGGGTGGTTTTGTTCCAAAAAGTGGCACCTACTGGGGCTCGATAGACACACTGGTTTCGCGTAGTTCAGTGTACATCTGTTGTTCTTTGTGCGCGCGCCGCAGGTGAAGTCGGTGCTGACCACTCTGTCGGGAGCGGAGCTGGTTCAGCTCAGAGAAGAGCTGGAGCTCATCAGGGACTCTTCCTCCCTGGTGGAGTTCGATGACGAGGAAGCGGACGAGAAGATAGGTAACGGCTCTATAAAAGCCGCCCTGCGAGAGGAACACAGCATCGTACACGCCGGAAGCGAGGCAACTGACGATTGTGCATTTCTAATTCCAGACGAAGACGGCTCGGAGTTCGAGAGGGAGTTAACGGAGGCCTTGGAGGGTCTCAGTGTCGCTGCCACAGCTGACAAACTCAGCAAGGTACCAGCTACACATTTCTAGTCAAGGCGATTTTAGCTATCCATCCCACTGTCACAAGTCACAATTTGCCTCAAGGGGCTTTACGATCTGTGCAGCATGCGACACCCTCCGTCCTTAGACCCTCGATTGGAAAACCTCCGTGTTTTGGATCAGATCCGTGTTCAGCTTTTGTTGAGAAAGTCGTCCGCGAAGCGGCATTTTGTGGTGTCGTTGATGCCGTTGGGACAAAGCAACCGCAACGTGTGGCCGTATAAAGCCAATCCTCTCCGTCTAGATGGGAAAAGCCAAAAGCGACGTTTCAAGCGTCGCGGAGGTAGTATGCGTTGCGCGGCTGTTGATTCCGCCTCCGTTGGATTGTGCAGTTTCCCTGTTGTGGTTCACAAACCGGGGCAATCGCGTTCATGTCGATAACACGGTCTCTACCCTCCAACAGGCCTGTAAGAGCGCCTGCGGCCACGTCAGCGGCATGACCAAACCAGAGACGGAAGAGGAAGCGAGCACGGAGGGCGCGAGGGAACCGGTCTCTGCAGAGGTATGCCGATAACAACCGTCATCAGGATCCGAGACGTACTGCCGGCTGTCTTTGTATCACGTTTCAGTCCACGCAGTTTCCTCTGGTCCATTCAGCACGTGTGTGTGTGTGTGTGTGTGTGTGTGTGTGTGAATTGAACGTCGTCAGGAGGTTCATGCCGCAGCCATCAGGAGTCTGGCGGAGCTGACGGCTCGCTCCATCGAGCTGTTCCACAAGCTGGCTGAGATGATCCTGTTCTCCGGCGGCGGCGGCGGCGGCGGCGCAGAGGCCCGCGTTCTGTCCCAGTAAGCCTACGTGGGGGTTTTCTCTGTGGACACGTGTGCAGGGGCCGCATCTGTACTCTAACCCAACCTCTGCATTCCCCACGTTGTCTGTCCTCAGGTTGACTGTTGTCCTGTGTAGAGAAATTTCACTGCTCTCCAAGAAGTTCACCTCCTGCTTGGCCGCTGCAGGGGTAAGTGTGAGGATCCTGGCGTGGCTCCGCGTATCGGAGAGCTTGGGTCTACCAGTAGATATTTGATGTTCCGCTCAGTTTGAATGTGAATATGGGAAATACTGTTTGGAGACTGTTGTAACTCCCCCCCCCCCCCCCCGAAAATGTTATCTTCGCTGACCTCCACGCGCGTTTGTCCGGTCTACCTGGCGGCCCCGTTGTGGCGGGACTGCCACTTTCACGTTCCAAACGTGTCGCTGCGGGCCCGAGAGCTGAGTGTGGTCTAATCTTACGCGTTCTGTTTTCCAGGCAAACGAGAAGGGAGATGTCCTCAACCCGCTGATGACCGGAGTCTTTTTAGAGGTTCGTGTCACGCGCTCATCCCGCACGCACACCGGGGCTGCCGGAACCAGTTTCACCGGTCGAATATAAATGGAACAGTAAAGAAAACGGAGCACTAATCGAATGCTGACTTGACTATTTGAATGTGTAGATTTTAGAAATGTTTTCTAAACGTGTCGGCTAACATCAGCAAGTCTCGCCCTTCTCGCCTTGGCCTAACCCGCGCGTGACAACGACATGCTTCTGGCACATCTGATAAATAAACAAATTACACTGTACTGTTACAGATTATGTTGCTCGCACACACGCCAAATGGCAGCTAATAGTTTGTTTGTTTTTTAACTTCCAACTAAGACAAGCTGATGCAGTCTGCCTGCTCGCTGTGCTAACGTCAACCTTTAACATGAATATCGATATCAGAAATGGCAGAAAGCGGCCCTAACGCTGCACCCTGGCAGGTCCACTTGGAGCAGGCAAGAAGGGCGTGTTTCTTGCCTCCCTCCTCCTCATCGCGGGGCGTCCCAACTGCCCGCCAAAAGGCGATTAGACACTTTTTTTTTTTTTTTTTTTTTTTTAATTTTAACAA
>WNGW01000031.1:2025992-2057854 GCA_011952105.1 Coreoperca whiteheadi
TTTTTTTTTTTTTTTTTTTTGAAAGTTGAACAAGTTAACATTATTAATGTTGTGCCTAAACTTAATTATGAGCAAGAAAACGTATCACCTGTTGGTAATCCCAGGTGTTTATTGGTAATGTTGGAGTGTCCTCTAGCGGACAGAACGTATAACAACCACGTGCTGATAGTGGCATTAAGCCTGTATACAGTGTACAGGTCAATATTAATAGTAGGTTAAATTTGAGCATTAAAAATTCAAATATAATTTGAAAATAATAAGGAATGTAATTCGAATGGGATCCTAGAGGAAGATTGAGAGTCCCAACGCGCACACACACTGTGATTACATCAATGTCACACTCTTGCAGTTGTATCTCTATCCATTCTTTAGAAAACGCTGAAATTCTTGGTTCAGAGGACGCAAATCTGCACGTTTGGAGTCCAAAATTAAGAACTTATTGGAGTCCTCGATGCCATCAGTAAAACAGCCTTTCATCAGCTCAGGAGTATTTCAGACAGCTGATGCTTTCTGCTCAGCTGCTGAAATGCGGCGTTGCGTTCTGACCCGCCCTATGATCCCTCTGTCCTCGCAGGCGTCCAACAGTGCGTCTTACATCCAGGATGCTTTCCAGCTGCTGATGCCCATACTGGAGGTCTCCCACATCCAGAGGGGGGGGGGCTGAATCCACAGGGCAGTGACCGGCCGACGTCCCGACCTCCGCCGCCTGCTGCCATGATGCCGGGGCTCAGCCACAGCAGAGGACTGACACATCTTACAAACCGTTTTTTAAATCACCTGCGTGAGCTCCTACTATGTCTGGTTTTCATCGCCGGTCAACATCAGTTTCACGCCTGCGAGGAAAAGTGTGTTTTTTCCCCCCAAACAGTGTTAACCTGAGTGTTTGCATTGCTGGTTTAATTGTAAGGAAGCACGCCAGCTGAAACCACTGAAGTACAGCGTTGAGAAGGTCTGGATCTACCAGCGACGAGCGGGGACGTCTTCTTATTCCTTTTCACTTTAACATGTACACTACGCTGCTTAGCTTTGCTGCTGTACTACTGTCGCTCTTAACCCAAAAGTCTCAATTCTGCCTCAGTGAAAAAAGGCACGCGGGATGGCGACGCCAGTATTAATTTGTCAAAAATACAAAAGGTGTGTCTCGCAATAAACAGTAAGACATATCGATGATGTCATTTTCTCTTCACGGCCGTGCAACATAGGGCTGGTCCTGGAGCAGCTGCGGGGCTTTTGGCAACCTTGGTGTCATCGCCAAATCATTAGCAGACTGGCTGTAATTGGTGGACCGTACTGCGGGTCTAAGGCGACCCGTTTGTAGAGGGGGGGGCCGGTTTATCACCGTGCCTGCAGTTCAACTGTGGCGCTTTCCGGTGCCTCTCGAGCGCGTAGAAGACCCGCGGCTTTGAACAAGCATTTACCTGCAGATACCCGGCGTCCTCGCGTGGTTCAGCGGCTCTCCGTGTTCAGATCACTTCCTGTCCGGCATTTGTCTCTTCAGCCAGCCCCAGAGTTTACGGCTCAAGACTTTAGACTGGAGTTGGATTTGAGGCGAGAAAAGAAAAATAATGACTTTCGTTTTTGTTTTGTTTTTTTTTTAAACTGCTGTGGCATGATACTTGAAAGCAAAAACATCGAAGGAAGTTTTGACCTGGCAGAATCGTAGGACATTTTAAAAGAAAAAAACAAAACAATTGCAGTGTAGCAGGCAGTGGCCACACACCTTGTACAGTTCCTCATCAGGCCTCTGCGTTGAGACAGCCTTTCAAAATAGCATTTTACCCGCTCTGAGTGTTGTCTGAATGTTCAAATGACGTGGCACCTCGCTGTTTATGAGGACTTGCAACCTGACCTGGACCAGCCCTGAACCACTTGAGACTTCCTCCTGAAAGACTCGGACGACGCCCCTCGAAAAGAGGGAAAAGGCCATCTGGCGATGTCTCTGAAGTCAGTGCCGTTTACCCAAACAGCTCAGAGCTTTGCTTTCGGGTGAATGAGTTGATTGGCAAAGTAGTTTGTTTAAAGAGCCTATGATACCCGGCCTCTTGGTTACCCGGAGTCCCCTAAAAGAGCTGGTACTTGAGAGAAATCCTCTTCCACACCCCTGTCCTAATCAAGTAAATAAAGCGCCAATCCTTCGACCTTCCCAATCCCCGATCTGCCCGACGACGCTCACAGCTCCACGTTCCAAAGTCCAGTTAGAGAAATATACAAACACAGCGATTGTAAACGGCAGCAGTGTTCAGCCTGTCTCCCCCTTTGATTGTCCCCAGATTCCCCAGTGTGGAGCTCCGGCATAGCTGCAGATGTTTCTTAATCAATCAAAGGAGCCGGGAAGGCTGTGATTGTCTTCTTTTTAGCCCATTCCGTTCAGTTGAATTCAGCTTTTTGATATTGAAGTACTCGAGTAATATACTGCGCTCTGCGGCCGCCATTTGGAGGTGGTTTTCAAATAAATGCGCTTTCGTATAGAGCCTGTGTGTGTGTGTGTGTGTGTGTGTGTGTGGGGGGGCGGAAATTACAGATTCTGTGGATTAGTTCTACTGTGTATCGAAGGTTAAAATCCCTTGTGACAGTTTGGGGCGGGAGGCCGTTTCCTGGTTCAACACGACAACAGACGCCTGACCTCGACCCCGACCCCGTCCCGCACCTTTGGGATGAACTGGGCTTGCAGGCCAGGTCTCAACCGGCCAGTGTCAGCGTTGTGCTCTTGTGGTTGAACGGCAGCACACCCCGGCAGCCAGGTTCACTGGAATCTGGTGGAGGCTGCTGCAGCAGCAGATTCGTGCCTGCGGTTTTGGGACGACACCCTTATGCGTGCGCCTACGTTCGGTGAATGTATGCCGTGGCCGAGGTCCCCCGGCCCGAAGCTAAAATGACATTTACGCTTTCACGTTGTCTCAGTCAACAGCGTACTCTGGACGGGTTCGCGGGGAGAAAACAGTTCGAGTAGTGGAGGAAGTATTCGGAAACATTTAAGTAAAACTTGCAAAACCACCAATGTTAAAAAGTAACCCATTACAATTAAACGTGCTGCATTAAAAGCTATTTACGGGGAAGCGCGCATGTATTATTTGCAAATGTGGCAAAAGCAAAGGTACCAATTATACAGAATATGACCCTTGAGAGGATTATATTATTGGGTTAATCCAACAGCCTAATCTAGCATCACTGATGCATTAATCACTAAAAGCCATTTTACTTTTTTTTTTTTATTGGTCGAAGTAGAGCTAATCTTACCTATTTGAAACACTGTTGGACAGTTTATCAGTTTTGTACGTAAAATCTTGTTTGTAAAGTAACTATAGCTCTCAGATAAAAGTGGATTAAAAAGTACAGTATTTCCATATGAAATGTAGTGTATAATGTAGTATGAAATGAGAATACTCAAGTACGAGGGCCTCAAGTAGGACCTGTAAGTACTTAACACTTCGCCACTTCTAGTAACTATTAGTAATTCTTTATTTTTACTTTTTTTTCAAATGCCATTTTCAATGTTGGGCAGTAAAACAGGTCGCCTCAAATGTATTTGGGTGGCAGCAGAATGATCACGTTAGAGCCTGCAGTCGTATTTCACGCCGCCACAGCAGGTGGCGCCGTGCGCGTCTGCCGTCCAACTGCGATTCGCTGATATACACGAAGGAGGGGAAGGAGCAAGCGAAGAAGAACAAGAACAGGAACAACAAGAAGAAGAAGAAGAAGAAGAAGAAGAAGGAGCCAGAGGCGCTAACAACTATCTACGTCGGGGACATTTTGAGGTAAACCTAGTTTGTTTTTAATGCTTTTGTACGCTGCCATGTCTGCAATGTGCGTAGCTCTTGTGGCGCGCCGAGAAGGGGGAGAGGCAGGGCCGTTTCATTGAATCTCTGCTCCCGCGACGTTAGCTTTGTCGACAACGCGAGGACTAGCTTGTAAGCGCTAGCCGCTCGCGCTGAGCACGCAGCTAACTTAACGTTAGTACTTCAGCCCCTCGCTGCGACGTCTTCAGTTCGTATTAGTAGTTTTCCAAACTGTGCCGTTACTAAAGCGAACAGCGAAAGCACCCGGCATTACAACTCAACACGACCCCACAGCAGCACAAGGTGAAGCAGCACCTCTCTGAAGCTGAACAATAGGTGGAGCGCAGCGGAGCGCGCTGGGTCTAAACCAGCTGGCGTGCCTAATAAACTGGCTTTAACCAGCTGGCGTGCCTAATAAACTGGCTTCATGACACCCGAGAGAGCTTCACGGCCCACAGCGTGTGATCCTACAGTTAGACATCCAGTGAGGAGCTGGATATTTACTCCTGAAAACAAAACAAAAAAACTTCGAAGACTTGACTCCGGGATCTACAAGGATGTAATGGACAACACTAGGCGATGAGTAATCGTACATATACATATATCATTGGATAATAAAGGTATTTCTTAGTTGATTTTCGTTTCTCTGATTATGTGTGGTCACCTTGTTTGTTTATGTAATTTTTATTTAATGTTTTTCTGTGTAAACTTGTGCATTAGTGTGTGTTGTTGTCAGTGGTGACAGCAGCAGTGGGACTAACATTGATCTTCATCCTCGTATGTCTGATATTCAACTTATATTCCCCCAGCGTTGCAGTGGGATTTTAAATGCACTCGCCAACTCCTTTTCAGCCTCTCCCAGAGTCGTCGTCCTTCGTCTTCGCGGGCGCTGCAGGGTTGTTGCGGCTGTTTGAGCGCCCTTCCTGACCTGCCAACATGCCGGCCGCACTTACAGATTCCAGTCAGATAATCTGTGAAGTCTGGGCGGGCAATGTGGAGGAGGAAATGAGGAAGATCCGGCAGATTATTCAAAGCTACAATTACATCGCCATGGTAAGTAACGGACTTTGAGAGGAGTGGGATGTTGGTGGTGTGAAAAAGGAATAATAACTGCATTAGTTGACAACAGAGTTAGAGAATCACTTTCCCGTCTTACGGAGTAATGTTGAATAAAGGGCAGAGTAGCCGACCTTCTTGGCTTGAGGACTTCAGTGTTGTTTTCTAAAGCCGTACCACTTTCCATGCGTGGTACATGACCGAGTGGGGATAAACCCTGACACCTTTGAATAGCATTCTGGGAAACGAATCCACTTGTTAGGGCTCATTTATTAATTTTGTTATAACCTGAAAATTGTCAGTGTTTGTTTACTATTCAAAAAAAAAAAAGTCTCCAAAGTACAAAGAGGATAGACTCTGGTCTTTAATCAGCTGCCCATTTCTCTCTTTATTACCTGTCTTGATTGCAAGAGGACCTCATTTCTGTAAACTAAGGTGACCAGTGTCTTCCTGCTGCAGCAAAAAACAACTTACAGGCGCAAAAGTCAGGGTATTTTTCAGCTAATCTGTGAAGACAACATGGTAGTTTCAGGCAAAGTGGGAACAAAACAGTTAAACACGAAACTTGGGTGCACTCAGGTGGCTGGGTGATGAGCGACACATACGCTCAGGAAAAACAAAACAATGCAGGAATTCCTTCTGTTTTTTTCTCATCAGGACACAGAATTCCCTGGAGTGGTGGTCCGGCCAATCGGCGAGTTTCGCAGCACGGTGGACTACCAGTACCAGCTGCTGCGGTGTAACGTGGACCTCCTGAAGATCATCCAGCTGGGCCTCACGTTCATGAACGAGGATGGAGACTACCCCCCTGGCACGACGACGTGGCAGTTCAACTTCAAGTTCAACCTCACGTAGGCAGACCGTCACGCTTCCGTTTTCGCCTCGTAGCGCTCTCTAAAATTCAACAATATTAATTCGTGTTTTGTTTTGTTTTTTTTCTTCTTTTGCTCGTCACAGAGAAGACATGTACTCTCAAGACTCCATAGACCTGCTCCAGAACTCCGGCCTCCAGTTTAAAAAACACGAGGAAGAGGGAATCGACACGCTCTACTTCGCCGAGCTCCTCATGACGTCTGGTCTGGTGCTGTGCGAAAACGTCAAGTGGCTCTCCTTCCACAGGTGGGTTGTTGGTCCCGGTTCAGAGGACTGTGAATCCTACGCTGTCTCAAACGTTATATCCGGACAATGAAGAGAGGGAGTGGCGTTCGCGAGAAGAAAGCAGTCAGTCAGCGAAATAAAACCGTATTTTCTGATTGGTCCACAGTGGTTACGTTCTAACGCACACGTAAACACGGCCACGCGACGCTGCGGGAGGGAGTGTGTGAAGGCAGGCGAAGCAACACTGCCTCTGTGTGTGTGTGCACAGCCCATAAAGAGCCGCTGTTTATGCATCTGTAGTCTCGGCCTCGCGTCGCCAGACCCGTCTGCACACTTTGTTCTGGAGACACCTCCATGAGACAGGCAGCGACGTAAGCTGGCCGCTACGTCTTTATAGTCCCGACCTCACAGCCTGCCGCGCCACACACACACACACACACACACACACACCAATGCCCAATGCTTGATGCCCAGAGACGTCCCAACAGGGCAAAATAAGAAAATACAGCCGCCGCGGCCACACTCGCAGTGATGTCTGCGTTTGCACGAGTCTATACGTCGTTTTTTAGGAAAACCCTTCTCATTATGCCTTTTTTAATTTTTTTTTAATAAAGGTTGCTCACATCCTCTTCAGTTTTGTGAAACAATTCTAATTTGTCTTATTTTAGGCTGTAGAAAACATGGATGCTTCTCTGCGGGGTCTCCCACAGGGCTCTGAAGGGACTTTGGAAGCTTTTATTTGGTTTAGTCTTTTCTTAAAAACTGTTAGGGACAATGGAGCTTAGACACCTGTCACTCAAGGCAAACATGCCCCCAAACAGCCAACTCTAATCCTCAATATCATCTCTTAAAGAATTAGGAAAAATACAATTAGAAGAATTGAACTTGAGGCCCTGACCTAATTTCTGTAGAGAAGATGTGGTTTTACCAGTAACAGCACCCACTTTAACTTTGGTTTCAATTTGAGCCACGATGACGTCTTGTTAGTTTGAACCCAGTAACGTCAGCGTTTTCCCACCCACCCTGACCCGAATCCTCCCCTTCTCTTCTGTATTTCTCAGCGGCTACGACTTCGGCTACCTGGTGAAACTCCTGACAGACGCACGGCTCCCCGAGGAGGAACATGACTTCTTCCAGATCCTCAACCTGTTCTTCCCCGCCATCTATGACGTCAAGTACTTGATGAAGAGCTGCAAGAACCTAAAGGTATTGTATGTAGACTGGATAGAGTAACTTTGTGGAGACCGTGTCAGGGGCCTTGATTCAACGCAACGCCGTGAGACTGTAGTTGGTGTTCGCGTTGTTTAGACCTCCACGTGTACTTAGGAGACGAAATCCATCAAATCATGTGGAAACAAGCCTTGAGACGTCTGACCTACGTGTGTTTGTGCAGGGCGGGCTACAGGAAGTAGCAGACCAGCTGGAGCTAAAGAGGATCGGACGGCAGCATCAGGCTGGATCAGACTCGCTGCTCACCGGCATGGCTTTCTTCAGGATGAAGGAGGTACGGTCACATAAATATATATCCAGCGGGGTTTGGTTTTTAAATTGTGAGACTGTAGCCGCTCAGCATCCCAATCTGCGTCTGTGAATTTTTAGCCGGCTTCCCTTTTTATTACCAGAACATTGTTTACGAAGTAGGAAACATACAATCAGTTTGAAAAGTACTTTTATGTTTTAATGGGGAAAACCTTGCAAAAGTCAAAGCCTTTACCTTCACTGGCGGAGAGCAGCGAACCTTTAGTGGTGACTCCACGCTGCACTAGTAGGTCTAGCTTTAAAGTTCAAGCAGTGAATGAATCACGCGTTTGTCGGTCCCATCAAACTGCCTTTGACATAACCGCCTGATTCCCCGCTCGTTTACATGGATGGGCCAGTCAGAGTGGGAACGTGCACTTTCCTGTCCACTGACGTTTCCGTTATTGGTTCAGCAACGCCATGAAAATAAGGCCCACGTTACATTTACAGCGAATATCGTGCCACTTTCCCCAGATCAGCTCGTTCACTAGAAGTTGGCCCTGCGCACTAGCTCGCATCGAGGAAGTGATAAAGGCAAGAATGGCTACGTTGGTTTTAGTCACACAGCAGTCACATCTCACCTAAAGTCTGTTTTTGTTCAGCTTTTCTTCGAAGACAACATTGACGATGCAAAGTATTGTGGGAGATTGTACGGCCTGGGCTCGGGCTCCAGCCAACCCCAGAACGGCATCTCCGGCTCGGGCCAGGAGGAGACGAATAACAAGCACTGACATCTTCGAGTGGAACACACTTGTTTTAAAACCCAACCAGCAGATTCCCCCTCGACGCATTTCTTTCCAATGTTCCTCCCGAGTGGCTGTAAAGCAGACTCTCCGTGGCAGTGGGCCCTTCACTGGCTTACAGCTTTCTTTTTAAGCCACATCTGCAGAACACCTTTGTTTTAAATCTGTTGGGTTGTTTTTACAACATTAGCGACACCCTTCTTTAACAGCATGGGAGCAGCTCCTGTATCCTACTGTGATTTCAGACCAGCCGATCCTTCTCATCTGCGGGACTTCTCTCTTGTTGCAGGGATTTCGTTATTTTTTTTTCTCTTTTTTTTTTTTAAGTTAATGTTGGAAGGGCCTGTAAAGTAAAATGTATAATTTTGATGGAAATAAAAATGTTTTAGCTCTTTTCCACTTTCAGGAGATTTTAGCAGCGGGCGTCGACGTGTAGAACTGTGCTTGGTCGTGCATGTCGCTCAAAGCAAACTGTCCACCGTCACATGTTGTGGTCGCTGTTGTTTTTACATTCTACGTTGTTTTAAACCGTTGTATATTAAATTGTTTTGTATTTTGAATGTCCACATTAAGTATTTTGATCTTTTTTTTTTTACTAGCCTTCCACTGACACAGCGTGTTCCACATTTACGTTCCGCTCAGTAGGAACTCTTGGCCGGAATTTGTAAAGCAGCAGGTGAGACTTCACAGTGGTGGAGGAAGCGTTTAGCTATTTCACTTAAATAAAAAGTACTAATATCACACTGAAAATACTCCACTACAAGTACAAGCCATTGCATTCAAAACTTTTAAGTATGTGAGTATTATCAGAATTTTCTCAACCCATAAAAAGGAACACTATTCCACCACTGGACGAGACTTAAAGGGAAAGTTCAGCCCACATTTCTTCTTATGAAAAGCAGCGGATTAGTCAACAAACGTATTAGCAGCCGACATCTGGCCCACTAATCTGTACCTGGAATGGGCGGGGCTTAAACCGGAACTTTATTAGAAACTACAGAACTGAGCTTCAGAGCAATGTTTTTCACCACAAGAGTAAGAACTATTTACAGAACATTTTGAATAAAAGTTGCTGTGCTTACGAGTGCAGGTATTGACAGGTTTCTGCCGGGGACTCGCTCAAGCCTACTATTAACTATCTTGGTAATTGATTAACTATTTCTCGGGGGGGGGGTGCCAAATATTGTGTTTCAGCTTCTAAAAATGGGAGGATTTTGGGCTGTATTTGTGCACAGGGTTAGCTGCATCTCCTCTGTTTTAAATAGACCTCATCACCCGTTATTTAGAACGCTGCTGTGACAAACCACTTCGAGCCTCCTTCAGGCCTTTCTCTGAATGTAGACTCAAGACAGACTCCAGATGTTGGCACATTATTTTGTAATTCAAGATTTTTTTTTTTTTATTCAGCAAAAATACCTGTACAGTGGAAGTGCTTCTTTTAGTCTACTAATGACAGTCAGGTGAGGAAGCGCTGGGAGGCTTTGCGGACGGAGGGACTCGTTCCGTATGTGCGGAGCAGCTCTTTGGCTTCCTGCTGGAGGGAGGCGGAGACGGACCGTGAAGACTCGCTGAGGTGCAGCAGGACCAGGCAGCATTCGACCACGTCTGGGCGAGGATACACCTGAGGGGGAGACGGTTTATTGCAAGCTTATATTCAAAAATGAGTGTTGGCCGACAGGTTGAATTAGAACCCAACTGATTATTGGATTTAAGAGTTGAACAAAATCTAACGATATAAGGACGCATCTGACTTTATCTTGCCTGACCCCAGAACCTCAACTCAGGGCGTCTGCTGGTACCATTTCCTGACCTGACCCCGGTCCTCGCTTTTCACATTTAAAACCTGCACGTCCTCTGGCCCCAAAAACAATGAATGCAACTGATAGACAAAAAAAAAAAAGCAGTTGTATGCTCACACTGAAAAAGGAACTCATTAGCGTGGATCGTCACGTCACGGCCAACCTGACGCACTCGGAGAGCTCTCTATCGGCCCCAGGTACCAGTCGGATGGACTGGATCATTGGGGCAATAAAGTCGGTTTTCTCTCCTTGTGATTTTTAGCCTGACGCATTTGTGCTCTTTGCTCTAACTCAACCTATTAAAACCATCTGAGGCCGCGGGAACAAGCTGCTGGCTGTCAGATGTCAAACGGTCTGCTTCTACCCATAAACAGAGTTCTTGATCAGGTTTTTACAAAACGAAAAGCATTCCTATCTGGAAATGCAAGTCTCTCTAAGAGGCCGGATCCATGGGAAGCTGCCCCCCCTCCCCGCGCTGTGTAGGGAGTTGTACCTTGATCGTGGCAGGCAGGTCAGCCAGCTGTTTCTGGTGTTCTGACATCTTGGAAGACAGAGAGAGCAGAGTGTCGTGGTGCTCGGGGCTGAGGGAGAGAGCACACGGACACTTAGATGGACAGTCAAACCCTTCAGCTGCATCGACCAGCAATACGTTCACTGCTGAGTATGAACAGGTGGAGCTTTTAACAGCCGTGGACTGTAAATGAAGTACAGTTACTCAAACGCTGTGCTTAACACTACCGGGGGCATTTTTCTGCACAATGACTACTTTTACCTTTGATACTTTTTAGTTAAATGACTTGTAATTGAGTATTTTTAAATGATCAAAAGTAAAAATACTCCCTTTGAGTGTTTTATTCTGTACTATAATGCGCGAGTATTATTTATCCAATTATAATGTGCAAGTAGAACTTCACTGGCGGAGTTGGTTGACGTGGAGCTACTTTTAAATTACGTTATTTACTGTTGGGTAGTTTAATTATCAACAATGCAGATTTCATGTTTGGTATGTAAAATCTATAACTATAACTGCAGCTGTCTGGGTAAGAAGTACAATATTTCCCTCTGAAATGTAGTGGACTAGAAGTGTAAAGTAGCATAAAATGCAAATACTCAAGTACCTAAGAATTGTACTTGAGTAAATGTACTTAGAGATGTTTTGTGAGACTGACTCATAGTAGTGGAACGTACCTAATTGCTGGCATGTTCACCGTACAGCGTTGAGTCTGCTAATGTACAAGAGTCATCTTACAACCACTGCGCGCACACTTTTATATTTGGAATTCTGAATGGTTTATTTTATTTATAGTTTCAAACCCAAATTTCACCGATCGGAAGGGAACAACAAAAGAGCCCTCACCTTTGCCCCCCAGCAGCAGCAGCGGAGCCCTGGCTGTCCGATGACCCTCCGGCGGTGGAGAGCTGCGTGGGCGCGTCGGCCTCTTTCTCCCCAGAGTCGAGCTGCCCTCCCTGGGCTCGGCCGTGCTGCAGCACCATGGCTGCCAGGCGCTCCTGGATCTCTCTCACTGACCTCTGAGTGGCCTGACAGGCAGCGTGACGCTCGGACAGGAGCAGAGACGCAGCCGAGTCCAGTTTGTCAAACGTCCCGGTCGCCGGGCAGACGCGCTCTTCTGACTCCGACACGTGTCCGTTCGCCACGTCTCCGGGACTGGAGTCAGCTGCTGAGAGGGTCTGGGTCTGGATGGAGTTGCTCCACCAGTGATCGTACAGATGCTGGTAATGGACAAAAGCCTGCAGACTGTTGGCAGCAGCTTCGGCTGCTTCTTCTGTGGGATGGAGGGTCTTTGGATGTTTCCTGGAACAAACGGTGACGTCACCTGATGAAAGTAAGAAGGAAAATATGGAATAATTACAGCCCAGGACATAAAATGAATAGATGAATGGCTGCAACTAATGATTATTTCTATTACCAATTAATCTGTTGAACCAGAGTGTTGGCCGATATAAATGTACAATATCCAGTACATTAATTTCTTGCTTACAAATTGCCAAAATAGTGCACTGTCAACATTAGTACATACGGTTCGCTTGTGTATGCTACTTTTTTACACTCTCTGTGGTTAATGTCAACAAGTGCATTTAGGAATTAAAATGATGAAACATTCAGAAATGGCTGATGGTACCGTCAGGGAACAGCAGCCTGCAGAGCTCTGCAGAGACAGCGAAGTGGCCGGCGTCTCTGAGCCAGGCCACCGCCTGCCATAACTCCGTTATCAGCTGTCCATCATCGTCCAGTAACCAGCTCAACACAGCACGGGTCAGATGCAGGGATGAATACAGCTGAACCTGAGGGCGAACGAGACACGGGACAGCGTCCGATTAAGGACACTTCTTGAAAATATTGAAACGAATGTTCGCCTCTAGGCCCTTTTTAACCAGCGTACATCTGAAAACATACTGTACGAAATCAAGGAGGCAGTCTGAGGACTCTGCACCTGTCTGAGGGGAACGTTGGCCGTGGCCGTTGGACTCTCCACAGACTGCAGCTCCGAAAGGAGAGCTCCGACGCTGCGGCGTCCGGCTGACTTTTGTGACACGCCAAATTGCTCGTCCCACACGTCTCTCACGCGGTCCTGGATGGTGACGTGACGCTCGCCCGGCGACGCCCACGGGTGACTGGAGACGCAGGGCTGAGATTCAACTTGAGAGTGTGCCAGCCTCACGGCCAGCAGCTCAGCGACGCAGAGATGCAGCTTGTGGACCTGCGGAGGGTTGGGACAGTTATTCATGTCGAAGGGGATTTCACGAAGGCCAAAGTTTGGGCATGAAATGTGGTGATCGTTTCCAGACTTGGCCAGAATCTGGCCCCACACAGTATATTCCGATGTTGGAGAACCCACATGGCGACATCAGGCTTTAATAATCCGGTTTTGTTCGGCGCAGTGGGTTTACAACCTTTTGGCTCGTCTTTGGTTGAATTCCTCGCAAGTCAGAAGCCCATGCAACCAAAGTCCCCTTCTCAAATCAACAAATACAGTAAAAGCCAACATCTTTTCGTTGCAGATTTTGCAGCAGGGGTCGTAGCCAAATCCGTGGTCTGGTCTCTGCACACAGACCAGTGGTTTTTATTCCTGATATTCCTGATCTATTTTTGCCTCCTTCAACAAAAACAATGCATTAATAGCCAACAGAAGTGTACCACACGACCAAAAGAGACAGAAGAGGTGTGCGATGGATTTATTATTGTAGATACAACCACTCAAACTGCACTATACCGTGTCAATTTTAGAGTCATGATTTCTTGACCTGCGGTACTTTCTCTGTCTTTATCTCTCTCAAAATGTTCTACCTGCTATGTAGCTGTTTAAGTGGCAAAACAACAAGCTAATTCCTTGTACATGTAAACCTACATGCAATGAAGCTGATTCTGAAGACTAGAGGCATAATCACAAATATAGAATATTTAACAGACAAAAGATAATGATCTAGATTTATTCCTGTAGGTATGACCACACAAACTGCAATATAGTACAGTGCAACAATGAGAATATAGCCATAACAGTACATCTTATACTATAACGGTGTTGCCAACACAGCCAGGAGACCACTGAACTTCAGTGCCGCTAGTGGTAGAGACCACTGGTCTGTGTTACAGAGACCAGACCACGGATTTGGCTACAACCCCCTCTCAGATTTTGTTTGTGTTCCCCTGTGTTCGTGATGGTTTATTGCCACTGACCAGCAGGCTCTCCTGCGAGCTCAGGACCTCCTGGGCTCCCACCCAGTCCTGAGCAGCAGCCAGGTCTTTAGCGCACCGCAGCGCCAGCGACTGAGCCAGAGCCACCTCTCCTGAGAGGCGCGCTAGACTGGCCGCGGTCCTCAGCGAGGGGACGTCGTGCTTCCTGGCGATGACTTTAGCGGCGTCAAAACTGGCCCCGGCAGCCAGGTAACTGGAAGACAAGGTAAAGCAAACAACAATGTGTTTGTAAAAGAGATTTAAATTGATATTAAAGGCTAGTTGAGCCGCGACAGAGGGACGAGAAGAGACGATGCCATCAATCCTGCCAGCTCCCACCATTTAGCGGCTGCAGAGAAATGTCCATCCTTCTCCAGCACGGCGGCCCAGCAGGTGTAGAGCTCCCTCAGCACGGGCTCGTCTGCTGGCAGCCTGGCTTTGACCAGAGCTATAGCCTCCCTGCCATAAACACACACACACACGCACACGCACACAGATCTGTTAGCGTATGAACGAAGCCGGGCCGAGATCAGCATGACGTTTCAAAATGAAGAGAACGGTCTTATTCGTTTAGTGCAACGGGAAACACTGCAGCGTTGAAAACAGAAAAGTACTTCTCATTTCACAGCAAACAAATGGTGCAAAGCAAACAGACTTCACGCCGCACTGCGTGGGTATACGGCCAAATGTAGGTGGCAAAAAGAAGCCGATGACCAATAACTGTCCATTAAAAGCTAAACAAAAGGCGAACCTGTAGAGCTTGTGAGAGCGCAGCAGGTCAACGGCTTCGTGCAGCTTGTTGATGGACAGCAGGTGGGAGGCCGCCTTCAGGTGCTGCTCCTGCAGACACAGCTGCTTGACGAAGGCCTCCACTGTTCGGCGCCACACCGCGAAACCGGCTGGGCGAGGAAGCGCACAGGCATTATTGCAACGGTGGATTTCATCAACTTTTAACGTGAACGCCGTGCCACGTGATCATGAGACATGCACAACTGCTATTTCTCAGGTTTCGTACAGCCAACAGTTTCCCCTCTCGGGGTCTTTGTCAAGTCGAGATGTTTCAGTCACTTGCAGCCGACTAAAACAGGAGGGAGGAAAGCTGAGCGACTTCTCACTATTCTTGTCAGGTTAACAACATAAAAATAGACAAAAAAGTTGAGCTGAGTTGGCATTTATAGGTTTTTAATGTCACAAAATTGATGTATAAAGTCCTACGAGATAGTTATTTAAGAAAACTGTAGTCCCAAAGGTTATGTATGTATCATATATCAGACCAGTCGTTACCCATAGGAGCGACGGAGAGCAGGTGGTCATTCAGCTCTCCTTTCTCCGTGGCGAGCTGCAGCGCCCCCTCCAGGTCTCCGCTCCACAGCCGCAGGTACACAACCGAGTCGAAGTGCCCCGCCTCCACGTGGCCCTCCTCTGAAGAAGCAGAGACAGCGGGGCCAGTGACTTCACCGACAACAAGCAGAAGTCTTATTCCAACAGCAGAAACGCCGTGCATATATTAGAGCTCCTGAAATGAACGCTGATTTAATGCTGTGATGTTATCAGAAGCACGTGAAGCGATTCGCTCTGGCGACGACTGAGTGCATCGTGAGAGTGCACACACACACACACAACACGGGGGGGAAGCCCGGACTGAGAAAAGCAACATACCTTCAGCCTCAAGCATGCGGTAGAGGGCCGGTCTGTCCGAGAAGAGGCCCAGGTGGATGTGCTCTCCCAGGCCTGGGACACAGCCTGCAGGGGGCGCTGGAAAGCACACAGACGCACGCCGAGGTCAGTGAAAGAGTCCTCGTGCTACTGGCTGGTAGCCTTCTGTTTTCTTTTAACGTGTATCTTCACGCCTATCTTTACCTCCTCACTAGGGAAGCTCTGTAGGGCAGAGCGCTCCCGTTTCTCCTCTTTTCGGGTGTGAAGTTAGGCGGTAAAGTTGAGTATTGTAATAATGACCTAGCTGGAAATATAACCGCGTTGCTAAATCAACCACCGAAAAAACCAAAAAGAAAACCTGTGTGTGTTATTTTGGCCGGGAGTGACCCTGAAGTTCAACCTAAGCGTCCATATTTGGAAATAAAAGAGTCAGAAAATGTGACTCCTCACGTTCTTCTGGTTTTGTGTTGTTCCCCTCCCCCCTCGAGCATCGTGGGGTCGCACCGCAGGCTTTACTTCAGGCAAGGTGCTGCTAGAAACCCTGTGGAGGTTTGACTTGGGAACCGAAACTTTTCATGGTTTTTTATGTGGCCACGGAGGCACAGCTGTGTACTGAAAGTCTGTCTGTTAGCGTGGCAACCGACGAGCTAAAGCCAACCTGCGATGATCTACCACGATCTAAACCCCTGGTCCCACGCCACTTTTTAAACTCGTCGCCATGACGCTCAGCAGCTGTTACCATCGCCGGACCAGACGGAAACACAGCGTCTCGATAGGTCATCACTTATTCGAACTCATCGCCGTCCGTCCCCAGCAGACTGAGGCTCACCGTCGCTGTGTTTCACAGAGGCCAGGGTGATGCAGTCTTGCAGCAGATCCTCTTTGGGCCGATGGTCCATGGAGGTGCTGATGGGCAACATTGAGCGAGGCTTCTTCTTCTTCAGCAGCAAGTTTAGGTCTGGAAACGCACACACACACACACACACACACTCATAAAGTCGCACACAAACACCTCATTTCAAAAATACATTCAGCTACATTTTTTATAAAATTAAAGCACGTACCGAGTTTGTCTTTGCTCTTTGTGGCAGCAGACGCTTTTCTTTGCATCTCCAAAGTGGCTGAAACTACATTTCAGAATAAAAGTCGGCTTTACACTCAGAAAAGGTCCCAACAATCAAAGGTTCGTTTCCATCTGTAACAACGGTCGTTACCTGGTGGGGGTACCGGACTGTTCGTCGAGCTGACATCGCCATCGTCCTCCTCGTCACCGGACAGCTCCTGTCCCATCGCCGCCTTCTCTCCGCCTGCAACCGTCTCGCCGTTCACGTCCAGCGGTGCGGCGCCTCCGGCCCCCGGCGCCTTCTTGCTCTTCTTCTTCTGCTTAGTATTGGCCTTCATCTTCTCCTTCAGGTCGACCATCTTTTTCCCTGAGAGGACAAGCACGTGAACGTTACAGTCCGCCGGCTACACTGAAAAGGTGGAACGAGGAACAAGCTCGACTTTTAAGGCGTTCTTGAGCGTTGGAGGATGCGGTTCTGGGTGTTTCGACGGCCCTGCAAAGACAGACGTTCACCTTTAGGTGGCTTCTTAAACGGCTGCTTGGAGACTCTCCACTCCTGCAGGGTGAAGTCCTTCCCTCCAGTCCAGATCACATCCGGGTCGACAGGTGACCAGTCCACGCTCAGCAGATACCCAACGTGACCCCGGTAGTTGGAGACAGCCTCCTCCTGCACCACCTCCCACACCTGAACACAGCAAAAATACCCAACAACATAAGACCAAATTAAATGTACCTAAAAAAGGTCCAGTGTGCAGGATTGAGCGGCATCTAGCGGTGAAACTGCAGTTTGCAGCCATCTGAGCGCCGCTCGCCTCACCCTCCCCTTCCAAGCGTTGTAGGAGAAACTAAGGTGGCTGCGAAACTCGCGATAAAAGCGAACCGCCCTCTCTGGACCCAGTGTTTGGTTTGTCCGTTCTGGGCTACTGTAGAAACATAACGGTGCAACACGGCGGCCTCCGTGGAAGGGGATAAACACGGCTCTTTCTAAAAGGTAACGAAAACACAACGATTCTTACTTTCAGGCGATTACACAGGAAAAATGTTATAATCCATTTCTGCCAGTAGCTCCTCCTAAATGTTACACACCGGACCTTTTAACTTAGAAAGGAAGAAATAGTAATAATAATAATTAAAATCCATTTTAAATAAGGAGATAAACACAGTGTGATGGAGTAGCTCACACAGAGAGCAGCAAACCCAAAACCCAACCTCTCAAAAAGCAGCAGCTAGCGGGTCGATGGACTGACTGACTGACTGACTGACTCTGGTGCGTCGCTCAGGGACGTCATCATGGTTTCACACCCACGACGGTGGCCTGGTACTGACCTGCGCCGTGCCATCGTACGAGATGGTGACCAGCCGGGCGTCGTGGTGTGGGCTCCAGGCCATGCCGGTGATCTTAGCCGTATGCCCACACAGCCTGCGATATGGCTCCGTCAACACCACGGGGCTTTCTGGAGGATTCTCTGCGCAAAGGGAAAACACTAATGTGAGTACCTACCGGGCTCTTAACGTGTTCCATATCTCAGGTGTGACGTTCCCCCGTAAGTAACTGCCAGACGCTGACATGGTGAACTGAACAACACTATTTATGTAACACTGTGGTAGGGTTAGTGTATACATTTTATAATCAGGAGCTGCAATTGTAATTACAGCTCACATTAATAAAAATGTCTGAACCTGAACGTTTTAGTCAGTAGCCACATTTTCAGCGGTAGCTAATTATCGCTAAATCTGCGAGTCGGCCAAACTGCTCCTCACGCTGAGCATCACTCTTCTAAATCTGACTCTTTGTTTTTGCTGAAATGCTCAGGTTCAGACAAAACTGCAAGCTCTCATGAATAATGAAGGGTTTCGTAGGGGAATCCCTTGGATGGAGCGCGTGTCGGAGGGCGCCGCCCACCTATGATGGAGCGGAGGTCGTGCACGTAGACCGTGGCGTTGCTGGAGCCCGAGGCCAGGAGGCAGCGCAGCTCCGGCGGGGAGCTGTGGTCGTAATGCCACCGCAACGTGTTGATGATCTTGTGGTGCTGCTGGATGCTGCACAGCAGCTTCAGACTGGGAGCCTGATAAACGTCAATGCACCTGCAGCAGAGAGCATGAGGTCAGAGGGCACGACAGCTTTAATTAGGAGTTGAAAGTAAGTGCAATTCCGAGACCACGGGAAAACTAGGGAGGCGTCACAAGATACATTTCTACAATGTGAAGAAAATGATGATCTGCTGATGAAGGACATGGCATAAAAACATGCAAACTCACCGTTAAACATTCAAAAAGCTAAAACGCTTTGCCAGCTTAACATCTACTAAGTGACCTTCTCACGGCAGCAGACACTTGTGTCTTTTAGCTTTCATGGTGAATCTGTCTGGTTCGGGATGTTTGAGCGTTGCCATGAGGCCATTAGCCTGCAGCCTGCACACTGGGGGTGGACAGTCAGTCCCTCGCAGGCTGATGGACTATTGTGAGATGGGTCAGGCCCGGCCGTTCACTCACCCGTCCTCGTTGCCGATGGCAACCACTTTCCCATCTGGCTTCCAGCTGAGGTCGGTGTGCGGAGACAGCTTGTGCTGTTGGGAAGCAGAGCTCACCGTCATAACCCGATCAAATCACCGGCATCAACATTCAGCCGCAAACGTGACGCGAGCGGTCGCGGCCAGGAGCGCCGGCCCACGGCACCTGCTTCGTTAAAGCGTCGACACGGGGAACCTGAAGTCCGTGAACTTCTCATGGGAATTTTCCTGAGCTTGTTCTCCAGCTGGCGGCGTGCGTCAGGTTTTACTGTGGCTGGCGAGTGTTTCTGGCACGTTAGAGGACACCGAGAGAAGGGAACGGTAAAGGTCCTCGAACACCAGTTCATTTCTCTCTAAGTAGAATGATTGTCTTACTGCTCGTCGTGGTGTCAGCAGCATAAAGGCGTTCTCTTTGCTTTTGGGTTTCAAGAGCTCAGTGGTGGGTGTCAGCAGGTAACTGCTGTTGCCTTGTTCACCCTTAAGAATTGTATTGAAACGTTAAAAGAAATGAAAACTACGTGTATCCATTTGAAAGCAGAAATCAGATCACGACTGGTGCCTCGTGTGCACGTACCGTCCAGTTTTCCGATGCCACACAGACCCACCGGCATGACTCTCGAAAGAACGGCTACAAGATTTCGAACAAACCGGGAAGGATGATTCAGCGCTTGGCCGACTGGGCGCATGCACGCGGAACAGCTTTACTCACTTTGCCGCCGTGGCTCATTGAGTCGATCAGGGCACTAACCCACGCTGAAAGAGCACGCACTTAAAACTTCACCACGCGACACAGGTCAAATGGTATCATCATCATCATCATCATCATCATCATCACACCGACATCCCCTCCCACCTTGATGTTGTTGGTGTCTCGGATCAGCTTGTCGATGTCCGACGCCTCCCCACTCAGCTTAGACGGATCGTGTTGCAGGATGAGGCCTTCGCCGGCGCAGCTGTACAGGCTGTAGGACGGCTTTCCTCCTGTTGCACCTGAACACACACACACACACACACACACACACACACACACCAAGAAGCTGTTGCATGTGACATAACGTAACGATAATGGGTCAGGCTCCTCCCCCTCACGGCGACGCCCTTGCAGATGCATGTATAGAAGGGACTGTAGTTCCCTGCACTCACCTGTTTCCGCTCATGGCTTACCCTGAATCTGTGAGCACCCAGCAAGTAGACGACTTAAATGTAAAGAGCGATAAGGAGCGTGACAGCTGACGGTCGTGAGAGGACGCAGGCGGTGGCAATTTCCTCTGCACACCATCGCGGCGATCTGAACCAATGGCATCGCAGGACTCCGCCGGCAACGTGGACTGAGCTGAACCGGCGTCGAGGCTGAGAGTGAACACTTTAGCTGCTCCTTTCGTTCATTTAGGAGCCGTCAGTGGACCGTTGGCATGGCAACAATTACATTTAGGGATTCGAAGCCGAGCGACGGATCAGGCTAATCAAAATGTCATCTGCCGACAGCTGGTAAAAATCTACATCCTCACGAGCGACTGAAGGGTGTGGGTGTGTGTGTGTGTGTGTGTGGGGGGGGGGGGGTGTCTCAGCTCATTCAATTACAGAGTCGATTAAAAAAAGCGCGTGCAGAGATGCTTGGGCTTTTACGCTGACTCGCCGGTTTCGGCTGGGCCAGAGCAAACAGCAGCAGTTGCTAAGAGTTCATTAGGAACTTACCAAACGACATCGGGGGGACTGGGGGTCCCCAGGCCAATGTGTACACTGTTTTGCGGTGATAGGAGCTCGATATATGCGGAGGCCTGGGGACGAGAAGAAGCAGAACAAACGCCAAAGTCAGGAATAGGTGACGTAGAGAGCTGCAGGAAAATGGGGCTCGGGGGCCTTGAGAGATTATGAGAGAGCGCCACGAGGCCCCCGAGCAAACAAACATGCAACGGTTTAACTTGATGACTTTCGGGAAAGTCTCCAAACTCAAAGTCCAACTGAAATCCCAACAGTCACCCATTTGTTAGCAGTTAGAAACTAAGCCCACAGTCATTTTGAGTAGAAGTACTGTAAGCATAACGCTGTCAGGGTTTCCGCCCAAAATTACATCGTGTATGTCCTTGGGGTCTAGTGAATGCGTGGAATGCATCCACTTCCTCATAAAACATTTGCAAAGACGATATCTTAAGCGACGCATCGTTTACGTCCCCGTTTTGCATGCCAGCAGAGTCGTCTCCGTCCCGGCTTTCGTTGGCACACCGCTCCGCTTCTTCGTGCGTTGCCGCCTGTCGATCGGTGGAAATGCCACGAACCTGGTGCCACTTGCACGCTCGCCCACGTGCGCTCTCACCGCGTGGACGACACCAAATAAAAAAAAAAACGGGCGACCTCACCGTAAGAACATTGCACCAAAGTGCGACGAGCGCAAACTCCGCAGGGTGCCTTTCAGATGTGTTAATATTCTCACGTGACCGACAGCTTTCTTCGTCTGCTAGTCTCTGAGTGAGCGGCCGCTGTTTGACTGACAGGCGAGCCGGCCGGGCGCCGAGACACAACGCCGACAAACCTGTTCTGGCAGCTGTACTTTACAGGCCGAGCACAGACAGAGCTTCGTTAGCAATAATATTAAAGAATACAGACCACAGCAGTGCCTAAAGGGCCGGATACGTTTTTAGGCCAACCACGTTGGGTCTCAGGCCGTTACGTGGCTGTTAGCCAGCGTCAGCCAGTAATAGCTGCTCTGTACACTGTGGCAGAAGACAAAAAAGGCTGTTTGATTTCAGCTGGACATTAAGGAACTGCAGTGGGTTAAAAACTTTGAAAAGGTATGAAACTAAAGTGTGCATGCGTGGACTGGTGTGATAAATGACTGGAAACTATTAGATTTCATAACTTAGAGAGTTAAACCATAGGCAAGAAACAAAAAAAACAAAAAAAAAAAAACATGAAATAATGACTCTTACTTGTTCGAGAAGACATCGTAGATACCAACTTTCCCATCATCTGTTCCGAATGACAAGGACCCTTCTTTCTTTGGGTGCCACGCCAGCTGCAGCGAATGAAAACGTTTCTTAAAGCACTTAAGATTTCCAGTGAAAAGTGATCAATCGCAGTCTGAATCAGAGCGAGTTTACAAATGTCCCCCTTGGATGTGGCAGCTGCGAGCGGCTGATAGGAGTCTGGGTGGTCTTATCAGCAGCTCGGTGGAGGGTTGCATTCAGGAGCTGACATTTAGACGGATAGAACAATGTCACAGGTATTTCGACCCATATCTGTACTACGGGTCGCACACCAAAGATCAGGACTGGAATTCATTATTTGAACTATCTTTTCTGTATTTTTGGGTTTTCATAAACCACAAATAAGAAGATAACTACATAACATAAAATATGAAAGTGAGTAGCTTTAAACACAAATCTGATTCAACTAAAAAACATCTTACCGCCGTGACCTTGGACTTGATGCCCTGCCAGAAGGACCTGGTGTCGTACTGGTTCTGGGTGGTCAGCGTGTTCCACACCCGGATCATGTTGTCCCCGACGCCCAGCGCCAGACACCCCGCGCCCACAGGGGAGAAGGTCAGGGCGTAGACGAAACCGCCCAGGGTGGGCAGAGTCCAGCAGCAATCCAGAGAGGCCAGGTCCCAGCATTTAATCTTAAAAAGAAAAAGAAGAAGAAAAAAAAAGGTGCGTCAGGGCTCTTTGCAAATACACCTCTGCTCCGGTAAGTCAGCTTGCTGCTAATAATTCACGGCACATTCTGGAAAAGCTCTGCAGAGTCCACACCAGACCAAAGATGTTTGCCTCCTGCTAGCTGCGACAAATATGTATTCTTATCCAAAGCTCGGGCTCGGCCCACTTTTATAATACCGGAGACCTTCTGTCTTGAAAAAAAGGGTCAAATAAATCCCGCGGCACACGTGTATGGATTAGCGTAAGCAGGGCTGAGACCGCTGTGAAGGTCAAGTGAGCCGCCGCCCCCCCAATTCATGCATCGGACCAAGGCGAGGTGGGCCACCTCTCTGTCCATGGAGGTGCTGATGAGCAGCTCTCTGTTGTCCTGCAGCTGCACTGAACTCAAGTTGAAGATGATCCTGCTGTGGTTCTGGCCCTCTGAAGACGTCCCAAACAGAGTCCACCTCTGCTTCCCCGTCCTGGTCAAGTCCCACATCACCAACTCTCCGCTGGGTACACACACACACACACACACACACACACACACACACACACACACAAATGAGCCATGCACGCTTCTACAGTAGCTACTTTAAGCATGTGAATATAAATAGTGCACAGTATGTATGTTTGGGTCTCTTGCACGCTCCCTTTTCACCCCACCGTGATGTTCTGTTGCCCCTGGATTATGGTCCATATGATAGGTATTACACAAGTGGATTCCTGTGCAGCAAAGGGAGACCCCCAAGAGACGTCCTGATCCCAGCAGACTAATCGGCCAAAAGACATAAAGTAACAGAGGTCTAAAAACAGAACTTACTGGCGAGTCGGCTGACTGTCTAAACTACAACTGGAGAATAATCTGCACTTGCCTCTGCATCACCATGAGACAATATCAGGACTCCGAGGCAAAACACATTGAGTTTGAAATCCCAGTTTCAAAGTCTCTGCAATAGGATTTCCATACCGTACTGAAAATAACTGAAACCAGAGGCTGCTATCGAGGCAGGACATTCATTATTCAAAGGGTTCCAAATGCTAAACAACTGGCCAAATGTGCAGCATGCGTCGAATCCAACGCTGCCGAAAATCACCAGTGTTTCATCAGTCGCCCTCTGACGTTCTGGTTCTGCCCCATCATATCTTCGCTCGCTAACACAGACCTGTGCTCCTGCCAGGTCCCTGCGCTCTGCAGACCAACAGCGTCTGGTGGTACCATGGCAACAAGGAACAGGATCCCTCTGGAGCAGCTTCTCTGGATCCGTTCCTCATTGGTGGAACGATCTGCCTGCTCCTACAGGATCAGCAGGTTCTGTAGGCGCCTTTAAAAAGCTCCTGAAGACGCATCTCTTCCACCAACACCTGACTGACCATCACTGACTGCTTCTTCTTCCTCTCTACCTCTGCTCATTAACCCCTTCCTCTCCTCAGCTCTGGATCCTGTGCTGGGCTCTGACAGACCAGTTCCTGCTGCTCTGATGCTTCTTGTTACCTCGTGTTGTTAGAACTGCTGCCATTGTCGTCCTCGCGTGTGAGTCGCTGTGGATAAAAGCGTCTGCTGGATGACTACATGTACTTGTTCATGAGACGTGTTTGTACCAGAAGCAGCTGGACACAAGCTGTGTTGGCCGTCCTTTGGGCCAGTGGACGTGGAGCCAGAGTCTCTCTTTGACCCCGGGGTCGACCGCAGAGCCTCTTTTCTTCACATATGGCAGCTTCAGCGTCATCACACCTGCAGGGGGCAGGAGAGGTTCACGGTCCCTCTTTTTTTTTGTTTTTATTAAAGGACATTTTAGTTCTCTGTGAATTTGAGCTGCTTTTTATTTTATTATTATTTTTTAATCATTTTATTTTTAAGCACTAGCAGTCCAATTTTGAATTGAGAAATAAACCCAGTTAGCTTTAGTTTTTAACTGTTACTGTTGTGCAATGAAATTCAAGTTGAAGCCTAAAGTCCATTGAGAATTTTTCGATTTTGCACCTTTTGTCCTGGACTGTGGAGCTTATTCTAAATTAATATACAGGCATGCACATACATTTAAAAAAAAGAAAACATGCACTGGGGGCTTCTTAACGAGCAACAGATACCTTGGAAAGGGCTTTTCACTTTGACACGAATAGACGTCACGAGGGAATAATGAATGGGCACAAAGTCTTTGTAGCTTGATTTCACAAATCTGCCCGAGGACGTCGGCGCGCGTCGAAACCTCGGCCGAATCGCTCACCTTTTCCCTTCGCTGAGCTCCAGATCCTCACTGTCTGGTCTTTGCTCCCAGATGCAAGGTAGCAGCCCGTCTCGTCTGCTGCAGACACTCCGCTGGTTGCTATAGGAGGAGTTAAAACAAACACGTCATATACATTTTCCATCGCCACATTAGTTGCTACGGCAGTTCTTCCGGTCTAAATGTAGTTCTCTGTGCAGAATCAACACATTGAAAAAGACTAAAGAAAAAGCGTCGACTGCTTGCAACACAGTCGTGCACCAAGCCGACGTAGGCACTGCTGTTCTGTTAAAGTGAGCGCGCGCATCTACCTTCACTGTCCTCGGGTCTGCTGTAGAAGGCGTCCTCGCTGGCCAGCGGCGACCACGCCAGCGAGTGGATCTCATCGTCGTGTCCGCGGAGACGGTGCACCACCTCGCCTTTCTTACTCACATCGATCAGCACGATCATCCCATCTTTGTACCTTGGACACAGGAACGGCAGCCCTGTCACAGTCACTGATATCTATACTCCGTACTTTGGTACTGCAGCTAAAGGCTGACTTTGACTAAACCGGAGGAGGGCGTCTTCAGGTGTCGGATGAGCAAAACCTGATAAGGCCCTTTTAAAAAACACACAAGGAAATGTAAGCTTTATGGATTCTAGCATTTACTCTTTACTCCAGAGAAGCGTGTGCATTTCTTTACACAGTTAAGTATAAAGTAAGTGCTGTTTATTTGAGAACAGGGTGTTTCTCAAGACGTACGTGCAGCATATAAGTACAAAAGTGGGGATATGAAAATCAAGGCAGCATTAGTTTGGCTTTGGGTTGTAATAAGTGCTGAAACCAAATTATTTTGACAGTACATGAACGTGTATTCAGACACAGACAGTTTACGTTGAAATGAATTACTTGTAAAGTCAAACGCACTGCCTGGTAAGACTTTTAGACGGTAGGGAAGCATTATTATCCTGGCTCAGATTGTAATTTCTGGACTTTGTCTAAAAGAAGCCGCCGTGCGAGTTATGCTCCAGCAGCGGGAGCCGCCCCCGGCGCTCTTACCCCACGGCCACAGAGCTCCAGGTGTGAGGCGAGCAGGAGAGGCAGAAGATGCTCCGGGGCTCGGGGAAGAAGCTGGCGCTGTCTCCCGTGTGGTACCAGTGACAGACCACGATGCCCTTCTCATCCCCCGACACCACCAGGTTTTTATCCACCGGAGACCAGTGCACCGCTGCGACGGGGCTCTGGGGGGGGGGAGGGGGGGACGACAACTGTAGTGCTGTACATGATACTGTATTTTACTAGACAGGCTCCAGCGAAACGTTCTAGTTTCTTGGAAGGAAACGCGCTTTTTTCCTTCTTTCCAACATCTTAATATTCTCCCGCTATCAGCGTCTTCGTCTGAAAACATTGTTATCAGTAATGGCTGAACATTAACTGGAGAAGGGCGTGACTGAAAACAAGAAACAAATAACAGAAAGCACTTTTTTGGCATCACTGAATGGATTTTACATTCAGCAGACGCTTTTATCCAAAGCGACTTACATAGGAGAACATTCACAAACCGAAGGCGCCGCTTCGGGAGCATTTTGGGGTTCAGTATCTTGCTCAGGGATGCTTAGACGCAAAGCTGGGGGATCGAACCGCCGACCTTCCAATTGGCAGGCGACCGCAGTACATCTGACTGTTGTACTCTTCATTTATGTTCTGCCAACAATTCGCTTACATTGTTGGGTTTATTCATGAATAGAAATCCAGACCCATCTGAGGCCGGAATCTGTCCTAAACCATCCTGTCGGTCTGTGTCTGGTTCTCAGCTCAAACCACAGACGAATTATCCCTTCAAGGCGTCATTTGAAGCTAATAATGGAAAGTAAATAAGCATCCTTGACAACTGTTCTAAAAAAAAAAAAAACAAGCCCTTGAGAGAGTAACTGAACTGCTGCTGCTGCGGAGGAGGAGGAGGAGCGGCTGCCTCCGTCGTACAGGAAGGTCCACACTCACCTGGTGAGCTGCATGTTCCTTTATCAGGGCCTTGTTGTCCGAGTCCCAGAAGCGAACGCCCCCGTCACTGGAGCAGCTGACGCAGACGTGACTCTGCCCTTCATGCTGGCAGAAGGAAAAGCTCGTCACAAGGTCTTTATGGCCCACCAGCTCACCTGACGAGCGCAGAGAGAGAGCGAGAGAGCGTGGATATAACAGGTAAGAACAGGGCCCCGGGACCCCAAAACAGAGCAACGAGCCGCTGAGCTCTCTGGGTGAATCACAAAGGAACCTGCGACGGTGATCTGAGACCTGAACCGTCACTCTGCCCAAACTACAGTCAAGCTCCAACAACGTCACCACTCGATTGATTGTTTCAGTCACTTTTGGAGCCAAAATGCCAAACCTGCTCCAGCTCCTTTGATATCGTGCAATTTACCCTCTGCGGGGCAAATAAAGGCGTAACTTGCTTACTTACTTTAATGTGAGGATGTGATGTTTTTCTTTGTCATGTACGATAGTTCACGGATTCTATTTAAGGTTTGGAACACCTGACCTCGGGCCGTGGGAAATATCGCTGGCATTTTTCACTATTTGCTGACACTTTATACAAAAATGATTAGTGGAGAAAACAAAAAAAATAAAAAAAAAAAATCGGCAGCCGCGGCTGGAACTAATGATTATTTTCATTATCAATTAACCCAGTTGTTTACTTAAAAAGGAGCACAACCAGGATAAGGCAAAATAACCCCGATGACGTCATTGTGAGGTCATCTGGGTTAGGCAGGGTTTGGGAGTGCGACTTCGAAGCCTGGCACGGGTCTAATGAAAGATGTGGGACTTGTAGGAGCCGGTGCTTTTGGGAGAGTCATTCCTGCTACGAGTCAAGACGCCTTGAGCTCCACTGCGTTTATTTTGACCACTTTTTTTTTAATTTTTTTTTATTATTATCTGTCTGTCGCAGGTCACCAAACTTTATGAAAGTGCATTAACAGGTGACTGGTGTACCCCTTTAATCGACTCATCATTTAGTCTAAATACTGTCTGAAAACTGCCCACCGTCATTTCCCAGTACCCGCGGTGACGTCACAAACCTGAAAATATTCACTGCGCTCTGACGTAATAGGAAAGCAAATGTTTTTGGCTGATAAAGGACTTAAACAATCAAATCAATAAAAAAATAAATAAATAGACAAACAACTGTTGCCACATCAATTAATCGGCTGATCGTTTCATCTCACGAGCATTATCCACTTTAAGTGCTCAATAAATCAGTTCAGAAAGGTCTGCTACGAAGACCATCAAGCCAAAGATTCACTTGGCTATTTGTCGCGTGTGACTGACTAACTGATTAATCAACTGATCACTTTCGTTGGCCCGGAACCGGCCAGGTGATCAGATATCCGTTTGTCTTCCCGGTGCACGAGCCCCCGAGCTGTAGTCAGCACACCTGAGGGGATCCGGTCGCCTGGATCTGGACGAAGCAGGTGCCGGAGGACGAGTACCAGAGTGCCCCCCCCCCGCCCCGCCCCGCCCCGCCCCGGGTGTGCACACAGCCCCGCAGACTCACCTGTGACCCTGCAGGACGACGCGGACACGTCAATCAAATAGATGACGTTCTTGGCTCCGACGCCCAGCAGCCCGCGGCCGCTGACGTCGCTGCAGCGCGAGCAGTACCAGTTGGGGGAGGCGGGAAGCGACCGCTCGTGCATGGCGCCGCGAGCAGTTCCACGTGTCCCGAATCTCCCGGAAAGTTCGACGAAGCAGAGCCGAACTTCTCACGTGCCACCCGCACCGCACGTAGGGACCACACTAGCGGCCGTACGGCCAGCGTGGTATCGCAAATCCTGCCGGCGCCGGGTACGGAATCCCAGTCGGGTCAAACCGCGAATAGTTTGCCTCCTTCAAACCAGAACGGCAGCCTTCCGACGCCACCCTTCTTACCTCACCGTTATGGCAGCGCATAAATGACAAGCTATAGTCGAGGTTAACGCGGTCCGTGCGCCGCGAGGAAGACAAGTGACGCCACAACGTGTCGCCGTCGACGCTGTAAACACAGCTGCCGTAAAGCGAACACAGCAGCGTCGTAAAGACGCAACATGGCGACTGCAATGACAGGACGTGGTAAGAGTATCGCAGCCTAATTATGCAAAAAAAAAAAAAAAGGTGCCATTATTTGTGTCTCCTGACGATTAACGGTTGCGAACTTGTTTTCAGGCATCGCTTTTATTAGGAATGCATCCGGACTGCTCCAGTCAAGGTACGTAGCGTCAGAGCAGCGTCAGAGGTGACGCTGCTTCATCGCCGTGGCGCTAGAAAATACAGGGCTTTGCTTCAAATGGTCTCGTTTTTGTTAAATGTGTGACGTTAGGCACTCTTGTTTTTCACCCGCGTGACCCGTGCACACGCTCCCGGGGTGCTCCACGTGAACGGCAGAGACGCTGTGCCCCCCCGAAAACACAGACACCGCATGCGGCTTGTAATCATTTCAGCTTTAATAACAATCGGCCAGGGCCAGTGTAAATTCTGTTTTTGGGTTTGCACGGTAACGAGGCTGGGTGTCAGCATCACACATACACAGCCACGTTAACCGCCCCCCCGTGAACGGACTCCGCAGTGTTCCCGAGGCAGAAACAGCCGAGTGCGGACAAACTGGCAAAAAGGGGAAGTAACAGTTCAGGTAGCGAAACATGGCAGAAAGGGTGGGAGGAAGACAGGAAAGGAAGGGGATATCGTAAAATACAAAAGTCCATCCATCCATCTTCGTCTTCAGCAGGGTCGCCCAGACTTCCCTCTCCCCAGACACCACCTCCAGCTCTTCCAGCAAGACTGAGAGTGGCCCGTGCAGGATTAAATGGCACCTTGTCTTTAATGGGGGGACAGGAACCAGGAAAGCTGTGGGACTAAAGAAAACGCTGAACATGTCATTTTGCAACGTGTAAAGACGGGTGTTGGAAGACGGGGAGGATGGTGGGGCTACTGGGAACAGAAGGAGAGGGGGGACACGAATCACCAGGAAGGCACCATTTACATTCATCAAGGACGCAGGGTTGATGAACAGAGTATGAGATTACACACTCCTGTACAGCAGCACCTTAAAGTTGTTTGAAATCCGCCATTAATCAAGAGAAGAAGGAGGAGGTAGTGAAGCTCGTAAAGCAGGTAGTTTTGGTGGACAGAAAGCTGCAGAGGCCAGGGCCTAGAATGGGTGGCGCCCAGGGTGAGATGGGACACACGATCGCACCTGCCGTGATTCAGTTAGTGGGAGTGGGGAGCTTATGTATTTATTTATTTAATACAATGCAGTTAAATTACATGCCACCCCCCCCCCCCCACAAATGTCTCCCCAGGTTACAGGTTGCGGGCGGCGGCCCCCAGCAGCTCTCGTGTGTCCACACCAGCACTTCGCTGGAGTCCAAGCACTGGGAGAGGAGGAACCTCACGGTGTATCCGCCTGCGCCGCCAGATGGTCCCTGCAGCCCAGCCGTGAGTCTCTCCTGCCCGCTTTACGACGTGAAGCGCGGAGCGATCGCGTCCGTGTCCCCGAAGCAGCGCGGACGGCGGCCTCTTGTCTCCGCAAGCGTCTGAACACTTTGCTGTGTCTTCTTTGCAGGAGATCCACCACAGCAGGAGGCAGATTAAGTACAGCAAGGACAAGATGTGGTACCTGGCCAAGATGGTGAGGCCCCCCCCCCCCACATCCTCAAGCAGCTGACTCGCACCGAGCAGTAAATCATAGCTGTCCACTTCTCTTGCACCGCTCACCTCTTCCCAAAGGCTTGGAGCTGATGCTTGTTTCAAACGGGCGTTAACAGATGTAATTGAGAGGAGCTTTAGAGATTTGTATGTGCGCGGGCGCGTGCCTCACATCATGCTGCTAGTTTTGACGTGTTGCCTTGGTGACGGATCATGTGTGAGCTCCACACGTGGCTTGATTTCATATCTGACATGATCCGTCGTCTCTGAACAAGTCTTAGACGAAGTGCTGACGCGTCAAAAGACACACCGAGTGACAATGAATTCAGTTGTGTGTGTGTTTGGGCTTTTGTTTGTTTTGTTCCTCCATTGTGCTCGTTTTTGTCTGTCTGTTAGTCATCCGGCTTTAACGGTTGTTAAAGGTGGAAAGTCCGGCCATGGATCAAGCGATTCGTGTATCCAGTACTGGTTTGAGATAATGTCTTCACCTCGTGAGGTCTCATCTCGCAGTTTGTTCTCCTTCACAGATCCGGGGGATGAGCGTTGACGAGGCCATCGCCCAGCTGGAGTTCAACGACAAGAAAGGGGCGAAGATCATGAAAGAGGTTCGAAGGCCGCACGTCGGCCCTTCCTAACCGCTGGCCCGCGGGTTTGGCTTGAACAAAATAAGACCGCGTCGTCATAAATAGATGTTAATCCAATCGCGTTGTTGTGCATTCCCGTGTTATTCCGACCTAATCCCCCATCACGCCGCCGCTCTGGAAGCGTGTGCGTGTGTGCGTGGATGTCACAGCTCTGTTGTTTGTGCTCTGTTCAGGTTCTTCTGGAGGCTCAGGAGATGGCGGTCAGAAATCACAATGTAGAGTACAAGTCCAACCTGTACGTAGGTGAGTGTCAGTGCGTAAACAGCTGCACGTTCTCAACGCAACACAACCTCCTGGGCGGCCGGAAGGCCACGTGCGGAGTCTGCGCTATAAATGTCGCTTGTGGGCTTTCAGTCACACGGCGGCTAGCGGGACTTGTCGCTTATGGTATAAACGTACAGTTTCAACGAGACGTGTGGACTGACCTAGAAGCAACGGCATTTCACCTCCTGCAGAGACGTCTGCGATGCCCCAAGACATCTCAGCGTACACGGGTTTTTATCGAGTAGAAAGCGCAACCTTGCTGGTGGAGGTAGTAACATTTTAAATAATCAGCGGCTTCTGTTATCACAGAGATTTTAATTTAACGACGCAGAGCGTATTCAAACAGTTTATGTCAATGTTTTTCTTCAAATAAGACTTAGACTTAGGCTAAATCTCATATTAGTCATCACATGCTGTCAGCCATTGTGCCAAAGCATAAAAATATATTTCGGGGGGGGGGGGGGGGGGGGGGGCCTTCCCCACGAGGGGGGGGGGGGAGAGGGGGGGGGTTTTTTTTTTTTT